>UYWX01000097.1:0-46728 GCA_900622495.1 Hydatigera taeniaeformis
CAAAAGTGATAGCTCTTAAGACTCTGCAACGTTTTTTGTCCACTTAATTGTACAAAGTATTTGGTTTTGCTGACTGAAAAAAAACCTTTCTCCATAATAAGCGGGTTGTTCCCACTAGTAATTTCCTCACCTAGGCGCTTTTATCCTTACCTGCTGGCCGCCTTAGTTCAACTTCCTTCAACAAAAGCCGTAATCAGGCAAAAAAGCGATTCACTATAGTGAGAAACGCTTTAAGTCACTCACTCTTATGGTTGACGGGATCTGATGTGAAAAAATATTGATGTCGAAGAATGTTAGCGTCTCTGATTTTCACACCCTTTTTAAATCGCCTTGTTTAACCAGTTACCCACCACGGTCAACTGAAACGCCACCACAAAGGGAGACGGTCTGACCACCTCATCCTAACCTAATCACTTGCTCCTGTGAGAAGGGTAAAGAACTAGGAGGACGGTTGCCTAATTTTTTTGCTACACTACCCAACTAGTCGTTTGAGCAAGCGGTAAAATATATTTGAGTAAAGCGCAAATTCGCACTTTCATTCTTCGCAGAATGATCCGACTGGCATTAGCCGATTTCGTAGTAGTGAGTTTCCACACTTCTAGCCTTCCGTATTTGCAGCATTTTATTTCTCCCGCTTCTGCAAACTTTTCCTGTCTTTTTGGGTGGATTTGGTAGAGTGGAGCAAGTCATAGCTCATGCCATGCATGTTACGCTTGTCTCTAATTGAATCCGACAACAAATGTCACAGCTCTGTCCGTAAGATTTTACAAGTCGATTCACAAAAAGTTGTGGGAATTGAAATTGATAAAGCCAGAGGCTTTAAAAGCACCCATTAAAAGGTTTAATCATAAAGTATCACTGTGCTGAATATAAAAACTTCATTGCGATGGGAATGATTTTTATGTTTCAATAAATGCAATTGCATTAACGTGGGATTGAACTGTCATTAAATTTTCATTTAACTACTTTTTATACCTTCATCAGTGTGCTGTCAAACGTCATAAAGTAAACACTTGAAGTATTGTGACAATTTTGTCCTTGTGGTTGGGAAGACTGTTGAGAAAGTTTAGAAATTATTAATTTATAGATTGAGTTTGAGTTTGCCCATTCCTTGAAAATCGCCAAGGCTCAACTGCAAGGCTTGCGTCATCGTGCTATTTGCTGCCTTTGGAAAGTGCGTTCAAACACGGATGTCCTCAATTAGTACCTCAGCAGCATACGTCGTGTCAAGGACTTTATCCCTACAGTGTGGACGAAGTTGGCGACCATCAGTGCACTCCCTCGTTCAGAAATCCATCAATTAATGAAGGGAAACTAAGGCCAATTCGACACCATCTTTCGGTCTATTTACAGCCTAATGGACAACCATCTGTCACGACAAAAGGTAATTTATAAATAAGAAAGAAACAAGCATCTTTTCTGCTCTCGTTCCTCCCTTTTCTCCACTCCTTCGATTAAGTAGTAATAAATTTACACAATTAAGACTTTTTGAAGCATGGACTTTACTCCATCCTGTCATTAAGTCAAACTCCTTCTTCAGACGAACGTCTTTTTACATCTTAACGTTAAAATCATGAAAAATAAGTGGTCTTACTACAGTAAAATTACGGTCTCATTCAAGAAAGTCAAGTACTCGGCTTCTGAAGATAAAGTAGCATCACTGATGTTGTTGACGCTATCATAAAATAAGGAGAGAGGCATCACCATAGATGCTGGTGTTGGCTGTTTGGGCTGGCAAAATATTCTACTACCACTTGGGCAGTCAACGCCTACCTCATTTGATTCACCATCGCATGTGAGGCTCAAACAGAGGCCGCACATAAGCAGACATCTTCCTCACTGTAGATGGCGTCCTCCCCGATTGATTGTTTTGTGAGCAACTTAGACTTGGGTCGTGATCGAGGCGAACTAGAATTATCTTAATGATTTTACTACTTTCCAGAAACCGTACAACTCTTGAACTATACAACAAGCGACGATTAATTTGCCTGACTACAAGTGGATTTTATTTTCCATTACGGGGAAAGCTTAAAGTGCGATTGTCTAGAGAAATTTGATGCTCCACCTTCCTCTTCGGCCTATCAGACAGACCCCTGAAATAGAGTCTCGTCTCCCTCTCTCGATCAAGCACTCCATGCAATTTCACTAGTCGATGTTCGCTCGTTTGCAGTATGCGAGGTGATGGTATTTCCACTGTTGGACACTCCTGAAGTCTCTCACAATTTGCTAATCCTTTGGGGCTGTCAATTTGGCGAGGTTGTTTCCCATCAATCAATAAACGAAGCCGAAGTGGCTGTCGATTTGTTTCATTGGCAGTATTTCAGCACTGCCAACTTCTTTTTCCCCCTGCACATAGTTATTGTCAAACAAAAACAATATTTAAAATTACGAATTAGAACATGGTGTACTTACTCTGCAAGATGTGATACATTTCGCATAGGTTGAAGAGCATTGTGTTCAAATCAAAGTCCTATGTTTTATATAATGCTTCATAGAATATTTTTTAACAAAGATTGAGTTTTGAGCTAGATGATTATATTCATGAATATCACAAAAACTCCACCTGTACTCTCTCTCTCAGGTGTGAAAGTGTGAGTTGCGGCTTCACAGATTTGCCTTTGAAAAGCCATGCATCTTCAGTACTGCTTGAGAGGCACGAATTCAGACAGAAATCAAATTTGCCCATCAGATAACGTATAGCGGGCGAAATGACCGCAGTGCCAGTAGCGAGGATGTTAAAGAATTGTTTTTCACTCGCAATTTCTGTCACAGGGACTTTCTGGATGATCATTACAACAATGGTCATTCTTGTAAACATTTGGCTTGTGGAGCTCCAGGCCTTTAATTTTTCCACGCTGCGGCAGAGGAGTTGTAGCCCTTGTATTCGCGGGAGAGCTAACAATGGTCTGGCTTGTTTTCTCTTGTCCTACTGCCACTCGGCTTAACATCTTATTGGCTATTACTAGATAATTTGAGTTATTAATCCGTGGTAAAATTGGACGGAAGAGATAGAGGCAACATTTTGCTTTAAGTTAGATAACACAGACAGGAATTTCGTGTGTGTGTTTGAAATGTGTTTGCCTGACGAAAAAATGTGTTGAAGAGATCAAAAAAGTGTCACACCGACTGACTACCGCATTTATTTGGCAAATCTCAACAAGGAGGGATGGTCACCACTGTCAAAAAAAATTCGTTAGCAAATTGCCACACCCCCTTACCGACGCTGAAATTCTTATTCAAATAGGCGAAGCAAGTGCTTACCAGTCTACATTACATGATGAGGCACGTAGTGTCTTTTCCTCTGCCAGGTAAATGCACTATTGGCAGTGCCGTTTAAATTCATAAGTTTGTTTTAGGAGTTCGCCTCCGGCTGTGCATGAGGGCTTGGAAGGCGCCAACATGGTCTAGACGTCATGGCAGCAGGCGAAAGAACATTTTGGAAGGACCTGAGGGGTTGCATGACAAAGTGGCAAGGCGTTACAGTGGACCTACTCAAACGCGAAGTTTAATTAACTGAATTCAATTATAAAAACAAATTCGTTTTCGCAAGGTGAAGGCACTTGTCTTCGTCTTTCTACTCTTTCTTTATCAGTGCATTTGGATAAATTCTTATGAATGTGGCCGTCTGAATGACAAAACTTTTACCTATTCCCACCTTTCACCGTCCTCGACTCTCAAAATAAAACTTTACTATCGTCGCATAGCTCTTACTACAGCGTTATTAAACTAATAAATCTCAATTTTCTGTAAAAAACATCATAAAATATAGTGTAACATTTCGAACCTTCCTCATGAAAGGGGAAACCGTTGTTGGCGCAAAAATAAACTAAGCAGTACCAAAAAAAGGGAAGCCAAGTTTATCGAGTTAGATGCAGGTGGAGATCTGTATCTCACCTTTTCACCGCCTAAAGCCACAACTCGTATTACGACCTTATGGCTATAAAAAATAATCTACGGGAGGCGCCAACATACCTCCCAACTTGCCATTGTTTTGTTATACCTTCACTTCGTAATAACAAAATCAGTTTTGGTGAGCGCTGAGTCACTCAAGGGTGGTAACAATAAAGCGGTGGCAGTTGTAGCAAGCTAGATAAATGCGCAAGGGAAAACGAATTGCCTGCTGCTCCTTTGCCCTCCTTGAGGAGTTGGCAATGATGTTGTCATGGCGCCTGGTGTATACCAACACTCCCTTGTAATTACACCACATACCATGGGGATTTTGATTAGGCAATCCCGACTGGGTGGTCACTTTTAACCGGGCGATCTTCGCTGATGGACTGGCTTTAATGGCTGCCTTGGAAAGGGCGGGCACCAACTTTGGGTATCGTACTGCCTCAATTAAACTTATTAATACAAGAGACGCATGGGTTTTCCTTTTGTGTAAACATCGCCATCATTCGATGTGCCAAGTAAATATTGCCACTGACCTCCTATTCACATCAAGGTTATCCAGTTTGACCGTTTCACATGCTTCACTTTAAAAGTGGATAACAAATCAGCGCCTGGGAGACCACCGTATGATGTACAGCAGACGCCAAGCAAAGCACAAGATGAGACACCAAATTACCACACCGCCAAACTTATATTTATCAAATCGTACACCTGTCCCTCCTCCCACAGGCAGTTTCTTTTGCTTTAACGTGAAACATATTTAAATTGACATTCGGGAGGCAAATAGGAGGTATGAAAGCAAAGTAGGTGGACATCAACTCTTTCCAAGAGGAGAAAGAAGTAGACGCCTTGAAAAGCCCTAGTAACAAAGTCAGTCTCCACGGTCATTAAGTGTCACTACGATTTGACAATTGACGACAATTGGACTCCCGTTTGTGAGTTATCCACACGCAGAAGAGTTTTCAAATGTAAACTCGATTTTCTCTGCTTGATGTCGAGCCTCCTCTAGGAAATAAATAAAAACCAGTTAATTATTTCTCGACCTTATGGAAGCTGAAGTAGGAGAAACTTATGCAGGAAAACATTTTATTTTGGAATTGCCAAAGCAGTCGTTTTTCAAGCCAGCAAACAGAATTCCTTTCTTGAAGAGAAGACAAAATTGGAAGATGGTTAAGAGTTGGAAATTCAACTTACTTTAAAGGTATTTTGGCCTGAACGATAGAAAATTTGACAGAATCGGGGAAAAAATTAATTTCAAAATTAATACGCAATCCGTTGCATTAGTTTAGTTTATCCTCCTCCTTGCATTCTCTGACCTAGCGAGCAGTCGGTCGAAGGAAGAGTTGAAGGCATTATTTCCTCCTACCGTACAATCCCTTTTTGAAATGGCACTTCGCTTCTACAAAATCAGTCGACTCTCGAGAAAACAGAAAATTGTGGTCCTATTCAACTTTCTTTTTGTATGATCAAATGAATTTCCACGGAAAGGTAATGATTAGAGGATGATGCTGCTTTCCAAATCTCATTTGCTACTTATCGTCTGTTCACACTATTTTCTCACAAAGAAACTTTAAATTTAGAAGATCCTCTCGCTGCAGCTGCATCTTTGTTTCTTGACGATCGAGCCCATTAAGCTAGTCCTGTGCTAGGGAAGCTGGTCATATAAAAATGTATTAATTATTGAAAATAGTCACAGTCGGTATCTTGAAAGAGACCCGTCAATTTTCGGAGAGACTTCACTTGATGCCACACAGCGCTGTTGACAGTCTGATACGCGGAAATAGATCCAAGCTGCCCCGAAACCAAAGTGGTGGTTCGCCTCAAACTTATGCTTGCTAAGATAATTATGTTTGAAGTTTTGAGTTCACTAA
The DNA here is from genome assembly GCA_900622495.1 of Hydatigera taeniaeformis. Taxonomy (NCBI): domain Eukaryota; kingdom Metazoa; phylum Platyhelminthes; class Cestoda; order Cyclophyllidea; family Taeniidae; genus Hydatigera; species Hydatigera taeniaeformis. The sequence goes on from UYWX01000097.1 coordinate 5,763, forward strand.
GGGCATCTCACCATCGCCACCTAAAAGGTGTTGTGTTTGGTGTAAATGGTCACCACGTTGGCAAAATCACCCAAGCCGTTGTCAGTTAGGAAACCCCTGTCAGTTTCGCGAACCTGAACACAGTGAGATGAAGGGAACCAAATGGGGAGGATTTAGGTCCAAAGGGAAATTCCACTTACAAATGTTTTCGCCTTCTTTGCATCTGTTTCACCATAGAGCTTCCGCACCTCACACCTCTGTCGCTCCTCGTCTGTCCCAATGACTGGTGGGTGCCCATTTGACGCTTCCACACGATAGCTGTGCGTCCAAATTTAGTTTACAGGGGCAACTTTTGGTTAAGGCGTAAAATTCATTGTCATTCACGTCGAATCAATTGCTTAAAAATCGCACGTTTATCTGCTGATGTCAGCAATGGTTTGGAACCAATACAACCATCAAGACACCTAGCAAACGAACATGTTCCAGAAAAACCTTTACTATCAATGCTTGCCTCATTAAATGCCTCAATTATAATGTGTAAGTCCTCCATTAAGGCTTATTAAAGGCCGCTTATCAAACTTTTTTAATTGTGCACCATCTTTGGAGGTCCCTTCATTTGCCTCCACTTACGCTGCACTCACATTAGTGGTTACCATTTTGCGTGTAGAAGTGAAACATTTATTTTCATGTTCTTATTCCTGCACCGATTTGTTACTTAAAGCACATAATTCCTTAAAACCTTATTTTCTAAACGATTATAATTAATGGCACTTTACTCCGACATTAACAATTGAAGTTACATGCAACATTTTTACGTCAACCCACCACCTCCTTCAATGTATAGAAAGTGAAGAAAAGGTGGTAGACACTTTTCACCTCAAAAGGCAACTAGCAGAAAACATACGTGTTTAAGTAACTCTTGATCAGTGAAGTCATGCGAAGATGAGGAAGAGCGATTTGTTAGTTGCCACTCTTGTCTTGCTTTGCTGGACGGTGAATAGACAGTCACCCATTGACTTGCCGGTCATTCGCCAATATCAAGTTGATAGAAGAGTTCATTCCTAGCACTTCCATCCTTATGACACAGTGATTAATTAAGCCCTTCAAAGGGTGTTGAGGATACCTTTGAAAGGTTCACGTACAACCAGAAGGCTGCAAAGTACAATGCAGGAAGGAAACTCGAAGCACACTCTATGGAGACGTTGATTTACCCACCGAAGCCAAGTGATAATGGCACAGTGTCACCGTCACTTTAGTCGCGTAAATCTTTCACCTTTTGTCTAAAATGGTGAAATCATGAGGCGTAAAGAGTTTGCGAGGTTAGCCTTTTTTTTCATTACCACAGCTCTCGATGTGACGATGTCTGAGATCATTGCAAGGACACATGTGACAGTTTACCCAGCTGCCCACCACTCCTTCGGCTTGCTATCTTCCTTTGACTCATGGCTTCTCCCTTACAGCGGGAACTTAAGTCTCTTTTCTCAATTATCTTTGTTATGGTGGAAAGACACAAGAGACGTAGATGACATGTGGCCTTGATTACCCACCATTACGGCTTGCTTTCACACCTTTTCAGGGGCAATTTGCTACTTCAAAACACAAATTAATACGTATACTGCCGACATTTCTATATCCACCGAAAAAAGAACTGTAAAAGGCTTCGAGGACAGTCGTGAAACCGATACTATATTGCTATAAGTGCCAATGAATTTTAAGGAAAAAAATGTAAAAGTAACATTATTTAGCACTTTCTTATGCGGAGACCAATGCGAAATGGAAGAATATTTCGGCATGTAATTCCTAATTCCACTAAGGCCGATTAGCTGACCAGTAATGGATGCAGAGGCCGTGCTCTTCATCTATTGCAGCTTCACTACGACGATGACACACAAGTCTCCACCAAGTGCTACCGCTATTACCATCTCGTCTGCGTATTCCGTTTTCGGGTGAGCGGAGCAGCTCACTGAGGCAGAATTCAAAAACCCGGAACAGTGCAGTGTTGGCTGAGCCACAACGATAAAAAACTGGTAGAGGTGGCTAAAGCCAAATAAGCGTCGATGATGTGCTTACTTTACTAAGCAAAGTTAATTTCGCTCCTAATTTCATCCCCAGGCTCAATAATTAAAGGCTCGTACCACCGAGATACCTCATAACTTTGACTGTTTGTCCTTTGAAGTCATTTTATAAATCTGCGCGGCATACTCTACTTTTACCACTTTATAACAATGCTACTAATCTAGATTAGCTTTTAAGTCGTGCGATTGTTCAGCTTCCCTTTGTAGGATTTACACCATCTTGCATGATTGATGTCTTAAAAAGGTCCACTTCTCAGGTACTCATTAAACAGAGCGGCATTTTATGGCTGAATTTGGACCAATCCCTGACTAATGGTGCCTTTATCAACTTCCACCTCTTTGCGCCAGAAAGTACGCCTCTTGGTAGACCAATTGATCGGTCGGTTGACAGAAAATCCGCCTCCAGACTCTCCCCCTCCATCACCTTTTTGGTCTTTTTTGGACGAATTCATGGAGATTTTTGGGAAGTAGTTTATTGACTTTGCTACGCTTACCACATGAGCGATAGATTGTTACATTTCGTGAAAGAATATAATTGTATACTTCATTCACCTTGTCTCATATGCTTCCGCTAAAAATGCAACGGAATGAGAACACCCAGGAAGCCTTCACGAAGCAGTAAACGAAGGCTATGAAATGAAAATTGGCCATGTCTAGGCACACCTTGTGACGATTCGCATTGTGAACAGGAAGTATGCGTATGCATGCGTGAGTGGGTGTTTTGAGAACTCAAATGCAACCTTGCTATGGGGAGAGGGGAGGGGAGAGGAGGAAGGAGTCTGTGCCACTGCCCCTCGAAGGACTACCCTACGTTCGTCAAGTGCGCCCTAAGTGGGCAATACAGATAAATGAAGTTGTACCTCATACTTTGCTTCGGCTGTTTGCAGTCGCGCATTGCAGGATATGATTTTACGATTTCAACGATGCTCACATCGTTCATCCTACTACCGTCAAATTACTAGGTACATCCTCGATCTCTGTTACTCTTTCCGACTTGTTTCCACAGATTTTTCTTCATACTTTACTTCTGAAGTTCTTAGGATCCAAAATCTGAAGCTGGTGAATGCCCTTTTGTCCCTCAAACAGATTCACTATCAACAACTGATGGTTTTTGAGGAACTGGAGAGAAGCGGGGTCATCTAGGATCACGGCTTCACTGAAACCCAGGGCCGACTATTTACAAGTAGCATTTGACAGTTAATGCACCCCTCGTGCTGAACTATGCACCCCATTAGGCCTTTTTTCACCGTAAAACCGCATCGCCCTGCTTGGCATTGAATGTTGCTCTTCTCGTAGCCGTCACGAATCATTCCCGCCCTACGCAAGAGACGCACCAAAATATTGGAAGAGGAGAACGGATTTCCTATTTGATGTAAATAGGACAGGTACAACTGGGAAGCAAAAGAAAACTGAGTGAGATTTGTTAATGGATCCAGGAGTGCATTTGGAAGAGTCTTCTTGCGTTTACTTAAAACCATTTTTTACCCATCCGATAGAAAATTTCAAATATGACAAGGCAGAAAGAGGCTGATGTTAAGTGACCAACTAACTGCAAAAAAAGGACTCCGTTGGCCACGTCGTGAAAAGGCATCGAGCCACTTTCTCAATGTTTCTTGAATTCGGTATTCAAACAGAAGTGTGATTTAGTCTGCAAGACAAGGATTGCGCGCCACCAAAGCAGAAGACTCCGGTATCCCCACCACTCTTGATCAAGATGCCAAGCAGCAACAATGTTTGTGCTTGAATGCGTTTTCAACACACACAGAAGGCATCGAGCAGGTATTACAAGTAGCTAGTGGTGGCACATTCCACCAGCATAAACCTTTAAAAGGCATGTCTGCATACCTATATCGCCTTGACAGCCACGACCCCAGCTCTAGTTATAGCGGTCTCAATTCAACGTAGGCGTTCCTAAGACTATTCGTTTAGGAAAATGATAGATCTGACTCCACTTTCCCATTCAGCTGGCATACCACCCCCTTAGGACTAAAACCATCCCATCCCGCTCTGCGTATTCATTAACAAGGTTTTGCACTTGGGAAGTTTAGACCTTCAGCATCGAAGTAGCGAAAAGAATGCCATGATTACACGCAATAAAAACCTAAACTCATTCTCTTAAAGAGCAACTGCGAAAGAGTGCAGCAATGCAAATCAAATGAAACGAAAAGACTGCTTATATGTGGCTTCCTTCCAATTATCAATTCAAATTGTTTGCAAGAGAATGAATTGAGTAGTATGCGACTTCACTGCCACCTAGAAAGGACGAAATTCGATTTCTTTTGACTGCATCAGAGAGGAGAGCTATAAACTGCCTGCATTTATTTTCCCTTTTTCTTGTTAATTTACTTCACCTTCTTTTAAATAGACATATTTAAGGTTACGTAAAGCGCAAACATAGACGGAGGAATGTACAACCTGAACATGAGCATTGAGAAAAGAAACAATAAAAAATTTCAATATTAGCATACAGCTCCATAGCATAAGTAACTCCTTCATTTACTGTCAGTCAACTTCAACGAGAACAAAATAAGCGGAGATCAATGGCACACCGGTTTGGTTGCATCCTTTCTGACCAAAGTGGTCAAAAAATCCTTTCCACAGTCGCTTCGTCAACTATAAAAGCAGCTTTCAATTTCACTCTCTTTCCCAAGCACACATATAGTCTGCGTCAAGGAAAGACAAAGCACGACAAGAGGTAGAGCCGTAGAGTGCAAGCACAAAAAAGAAGCAGGATGAAGGGAAGAGAGGACTCTTAATTCGTCACCGACTTCGTTGGCGTCTTTTCTAGCGGTGAAGTGGATGTCAATGCAAAGGCTGGTAGAGCTAGCGTCGTGTCCAAGAGAGCATTGTGTTGAGCCAGACTAGTATTACGATAGAAGGCAACCAAGTCATCTAAAGAAGGAAAAACTAGTGTCTTCTCTGAAAAGCCCCAGCGTGACGTTGTGTTACCGTAACTATCACTGACACGAGCACTGTAGATGAGGCAATGCTGAACGCAGGGGCCCGCTCTACAAAAGAGTGGAGAAAAGACCAAAGATATAAGATATATAGATATAGATATAAGATATATATATATATAAGATAAGATATATAAGATATCTCTCCCCATTTCTCTGGTGCTCACTCATTGACCACAATAAATGCCCAGACCATTATGTCACAAAGATGCATTTGTTTGCTTAATGAACGCTGAGCTGTGAAAATCATTTCACATGAAACACGAAGCAAAGAACAAACAGAGGCTTTAAAACTTATTACTTGCCAGATCCAGTTGATCCACGCGTACAAAATCTATTGGCTTAACAGTCAATGCTTTGAACTTTTGATAAATGCAGGCGTTCTTGACACGTCGATTTGGATTTCGCAACTAACAGACGTTCCTAGAACCGTACGCAACGCATACTTCAAGAAGCTTCTGCTTCTTTGTGATCGGACAAAGCTCAGCGCAGCTGATGGATAAGCTCAAAGCACATCACATAGAATTTATATAGCGAACATTTTACAGTAAGCGAGTGGGTATTGTCCAGTCTCTTAACTCGTTAAACATCATTCCATCAAACGCCTATGACCCCTCGGTAATCTCAAAAAGACCACATCAACCGCTGATACAGGCACAGCAAAGCATTGATGCCTCGATGATGAATAGAATTTGGGCGCGAAGGTCGCAGGGAGTCGAAATGAAAGAGCCACAGTTCACGACTTCAAAAAATTGCTTCATTACATGGTACATCGGCAAGACTCCGTCAACGTATCATGTTGATATAAAAATGGAGAAAAACCGGACAAAACTTGACCAAACCGACAGTCAAATAGAAAATGAAGGCCATTCACGAAGTCTCTGATTAGAACAACCTACTTGACAGATAATGCAAATCTGTTGGCCATGGCTGAGGGTCGGATGAGGAAGGTCCCTGAGGGTTTGTTAAACAGCACGTCCTCAGCTTCCTGTCTCGTCATCTCTGCGAACCACGTGGAACGATCCAAGGTTGGCAATGCCGGTGGCGAAGCCAAAGATAATGACTCCAAATCGCTATCCATGCTTTCCGTTGCTCCCACCGTTGCTGTCGACGTGGTGGAATCCATGGAGCCTGAGTCACAGGCACAAATGACTTCATCAGAGATGCCGCGACGTTTGAGTTCGCGCCTAATCTCCTGCATGCGACGACGGACCTGGTGCTTTTGGGAGCAGAGTACCACCTGGACCTCGGAAACCTCTCGGATTTGATCAATAAGGCTTCTATGTTGTTGACGTTTAACCTGCCGAGCTGATTTGGCCCAGGCGAGACGGTCTTCTAAGATGTTAGCTTGCACTTCAAATGATGCATAGCTGAAGAGAGTGTAGTGGTGAGGCAATTACGGGTTAAGCAAATAAAATCCGATGAGATAATATCGGGCATCAATGGTTTGAAAGGGCTCTTTGCGCTGGAACAAAGTTCTCCTTGAATTGAAGAACAATTTCCTACCAAATAATTGCAAATAGTAACACTTGGAGGAAGCAGCAAAAGTCCTTCGAAACGCAATCTCACCAACGGCCATGAGTTTCAAATAGTTTTAAAATGGAAGGGATGCTTCTAGCAGCTAGCATTACTAAGGTGTAAGCAATCGAAAGCTATTTAATCCTTGACCGACCAAAAACCTCGTCGTAGCGTCCATCATTACTTTAATATGCAAAAGTAAAGGCATAAATGAATGTCATAAGCAATGCTAAAAACTAATTCCCACGAACAAACGTACCTGTAGTCGATATCAAGCTTAGTTTTGTTAAATGGATATCGAAAAGCACAAATAAAATTACCTGACACCCTTAACAGCCTTTTGACTGATTGAGAGCTGTGAGCTAGCCTTCTTCAACCATTCCCTTGCACGTTTAAGGGCTAGAATTTGGCTTGCTGTCACGGCCATTTGGTGCATCAATTGACTTGAACGGTAGTTCAACTTGTCAACCTGTAAAGGTATGAAACAGCAAAGAATAAAGCAGATAAAAGAAGTTTCAAATCGTTCTTTTACACTTTACTTTAGTATTACAGGAAGGATTATCTGCTCTAGAAATGATTCATTAGGTAGAAAAATATGCTTAACGTCTACATTTAGTACTTGAAATTAGCATAAGCGCCTCTTGGAAGAGTACTCAGAATTAGTTGAACGAAGAAGGTGTGCCGGACGACTCCAAATAATTTTAATCACAACGTAAAGTTGTTCCCAGAACTCACCATCACGACTAATCAATAGGACCACCGAAACACATCGGATTCTTCAAGGAACCTCTGGCGACCAATGCGTAAATTGAGCACAAATACAAAACTACATCAGCGACCAAATTTAAGTTATTAAACAGTATATTCTCCTCGGAAGCCCAAAAAATTTTATCGCCGGGAGATGATTAGAAATGCAACAGATTAAAATGAAAAATTGTGTAAAATTAGATGAGATAAGAGTACAACAACGGTCGAAACTGACTTACCCTGACCTCCATCTGGTTCAATTCTACAGAGGTGGACCTCAATGCAGTGAGTAAGGTCTTGACGATCTGATCGGAGCTGACTGATACTTGATTTAGCGACAATTCAAGTAAATTATTTCGTACCACAGGATACAATAGCCTTGGGATGGGTGCATCGATGCTAGTAAAGGGTCTCTGTTGTTGATAGTAGGCCACTAGGGCAGACACCAATGGAAAACCCGGTGAAGGTGGATTACTAATGTCGAAAACGTCACCACGATGGTAGATTCGAAAGAGGAGGATGCTGTAGTTGCGCCTAAAAAGGAAAAGTTTATTATTGTATGCCCTCTTGCATGAGTAAATAGCCTTTTATCTGTCAGCTTTGAGCGTTGAAATGGGACGAAGTTGATAAGCCTATCTTTAATGAAGGCACTGATAACAAGATGAACGGACTGATTGGAAGATTCAAGGCGCATAAATGCACTAGAGACAAAGTATGAAGCCAAAGTAGATGAGCCGTAAGTGAATTTGTTGTTGAAATTCATCAAATACTACGTCATTATGACTGACAACACTGTGTCTGCCATCGAAAAGAAACATTTGCTCCTAATAATTATATCCGTTATCAGACTTTCTACAGGCTAGCTTGTTGCAATCAGGTGTAGCAACTGAACGCGTGGTTGTAAAGATCGCTGATACATTCAAGATGGTTATGCCAAATGTCTCACTGATGAAAGACCCATATATTTTACATCTTCGCTCATCGCCACAAACCGATGAGAGAGCAGCCAACAATTCTCTACATTGCCTTATACGTACCTGTAAAACTGAAAAGGCCGATAACAACAAAACCATTCAGAGCACCACTGAACCCGTAGCCTCCAATCTACCACCACTTTATGACCGGCCAACCGACTGATCACTACTTTCATGCTAAATTACCCATTACTTGTGGATTTATGAGGTGCGTGCACCTACGCCCCTCTCGCACAAGCACAGTTACTACGAAATTGAGCGTTTTAAGCAGACTAACCTTAGCCACTTTTGTAAATTAAGCCCAAAGTCTTTGACACGCACACTGCCAGCATCGTGTAAACAGAAAATTGTTCTCGTCTACTCAGATCCGTAAGTGCACCGCAAGAAGTGAGCAGAATAAATGCACAAGTAAAACATGGGTTGTAGCGGTACCTTTTCCTTGAAAATCCGGTAACGTATTTGTTAAGCACGAAAAGGTCGAGGCAGATTTCTCCCCGATTAAATGCAGGCTTTTAACTAGAAAACAACCTGCAGCCCTTCAAACCGGGGCACAGGGAGTAGCAACAACGCAAAATTGTCTGTACAGAATTGTTTACGTGGAAGAAGGAATGTGGCAAAAAAAGTGTCCTCGGATGATGAGGAGAACTAAACGTACCCTATTAACAGCAAGTCAATAAGCAAAGAAACTTTGCGAACGAAAAGAGATTACTCCACCTACCCGAAGTGGGAAAAAATTAAAACAGCTCAAATTAGACTTAAGGAACACTGTACTGCAAAGGAAATCAACAAATTTCAAAATACGAATCAATAAAAGTGGGGCGATTCAGAGCTTCAGCGAGCACATAAATTTCAACCAATTCAAATATCCTAAGCACAATTTTTATGAATCAGAACGAAGTAGATAGCTAGTCAGTTATGACATCTGTTTCATTCTTCAAACCCATATCATGTACTCGGGGAAATAGGATTGGAGCAACCTGGAGGCGCTAAAAAATCAATGCAGTCAGAATGCTTTTACACAATAAAAGTAATTATAAATTTAAGCATAACCAAAAAAATCTTTAATGCTAGATGCCTCAATGACCTTAGATCCCATCGCCTTTCTCACTAAACTGTCCCCGAAGTCGTTTCCGACACAAGCAAGCTTGTGTGCACGTTCCCAGGATGACAACAAAGTTCTCTTTTCATCACAACTTGTGTGGACAGTGTCCACACCCATCCAATATGCGCTCTTGTATGTTGCACGAATTGAGTGAGTCGTTGCTTGTGAAAATGGGAAACGCGCACACACCAATAGTGAGAGGTAGAAAAGTGGCAAAGTCAGAAACCTGCTTTTAATCGTAGAAGCCCGGAGGTGAGATGTAGAAACCCGTACAAGCATCTTAAAGTTCTCACTTGAAGTTGAGCGCATCTTCCGCGGTTCCCTTCAGCTTCTTCCGCACAATTTCTGCTTATCTATCCAGAGCATCCTATATAAAACTAAAATTTCCTCTAGTCAACAGATGAACTAATAATTTCGTGTCTTAAATACCAAATCTACTATCGTACCTAACGGAAAAGGATGGCACTTGAAAGGCAAATGTCGACCTTAGCCTACCCGTACAAATCAAAATGCAACGCATCTGAGTCCTATGTCAATAGTTTTTTTTATAAAAGTTACTGGTCTTTACAACACATTCTTACCGCTGTTCACCGACTCGCTCACATCATGGATCAAGCTTCAACCCAAGCACCATGTTACTAGCTCGGTTGCACTGGCCGAAAATGACATCCCCATGTCATTGAATAGCATATTTTTTTCGAAAAAAATGATCACCTTGGTGGTGGTGAACTTCACCGAAAATAGGAGCGCGAAAACAATTTCTCCAGTGATTTTCAGTTACCGTCAAAGAGGCAAACAATTGGGTGGCATGTAGGTTCCCACAAAACCAAACGAACAGCCTATTTAAAAAAAAACTATTCACGGAAGAAATTTATCCCAAATTGTAGTTGGTTACAAATCCTATTTAATCATTTGAAGTTAGCAAAAATATAAAATCATCTGACAATCTATTCATTGGTCTGGAAATGACAATGAAGAATGCTATTTTTCCTTTTGTCAAAGTTGCAGCTGGCAGTGATGCTGCGGTTGTGTGAAATCCTTTGCCGAAGGAAAAAGCCCCGCTATACATGATGCCTGACACAATTCCCATTTTATGTACGCAAAAAGGAGTGAATAAGACCTGAAGCTCCTACAATGAGCACAAACCATCGCATCTGGGATTTAAAAAATTCAATACGGAAACGGTTGAAAATGGAATTTGTACGTCGATATGGGTCGACCGGAACAGTACATCCAATGAAAAGGTAACAGCCCTATTCAGGGGAGTCAGCAACTGTTAAGGAAGGAACAAATATCCATGAAGAAATTCAAGAGTGAAAAATAAACCGATTCGCCTTGCGCGAATGAAATGAACATGTGTAGATGAGATTTATAGAGATAGTTAACCAATGGTAGGGAATTATAATTAGATAACCAGCCAGATTCTAGCAAACGATTCAAACAAGTCTAGAAACGGGGTCTGGACTTTTAAGACGCACTTCTCAGTAAGCGTAAAGGCACCAGTGGTGGCAGAAGAGTCGCGAACAAGAAAAGCCCCATCGGGTCGTTCACGCATAATTTCGCTCACTTCGGAGCGCGACACATCGCCCCAGTACCAGTCGCGTGTGGCAAGATCACGCCGATTGCGCTCTATAGATTGCGCTGTCGGTGGGCCCCATTGCGAGGCTACGTCCGTTCCCTCACCCACAATTGGAGGTGTTACGTAACGAATCGAACCACCACCAGATTGGGCCAATAGCTCCGCGTAGCATTCATAGCCTATTGGGAAGTAAAATGCACTCACCAACTTATTCCGTACATAATTAGATTGAGTAGATTTACCCACCAGGTAAACATATTTGTCTGATGATGCTACCTCCATGGTGGACTGCTTATTAAATAAGCTAGCTAATTGCCAACCCCGTCTCACAATGAGAAGGCGGTGTCGTTGGTGTTGTTTAAAGCCAATGCAATACTTGTTTTACATAGGTCTTAATTCACATCACGTGTTTTGCTGAGTCCCATCCTCGTCCCAATTCTTTAAAGAAGCGCGTCCGTTTATTATAGGCGTTTGCTTGCAAGCTTTGTCCTTCTAGACCTATCCTCCAATATTATTAGCATTGTTGCACGACATGACCGCTCAAGAACAAAAAGCTTCCCATCCTTACTGCTTTACTTGCTAAATGGAAACTTGTTGAGCCGTTAAATAGTAGGCATTAACTACTTGGCGCGTCTTGGGACCTTGGATTTTCAGTTAATTGATATGAAGAGACAGGACTTCCATCCCATTTCATATTTATAAATGGTCTGCACGGCCACTAGGCAATAGTGTCCAATTGTTTTTATTTTCTAGTGTTTCTGGTTTCATCTTGCTAAATGACTAGAAATGACCATTAGAACTCGACACTTCTTGTTTTTTTCTCAGCTTGCGGTAAATAATGCTTTAAGCTAATTCTATTCTCTTAGGAGGCTTAGCAGAAGGGCATAAAATGAAGTTTAATGATTTTTTAATTTGCGATGGCTTTTAAAGAGGCATTCATTCAAAAATTCTACAAGGAATGTTTCAATTGAAGGGAATCGCAGGTAGCCGTGCACAGCTGTGGTGGTCGCACCTGCAGCAGCAGATGTCAAGCATGATGCCTCATGGTAGCCATGCTGCGGAAGTCATTAACACGCCTCCAGAAAACTGTACCTGTAGTATGATACGATGATGGGATGTTCGGCCAGGAACATTAATTATTGTGTCAATCACTGGTTTTCTTGGCCTTATTAATGTTGCTTCTGCTCTCTAAGCCGGTTGGCATGATATTCCAATTGCATAACCTTTTGTGCAATTGTTTTTACAAGAAACAAGTTATTTTCAGTGGTGGAAGTACATGAAATCCAGTTTTAACATTTGTCATTGCTAGAGTTGATACAAGCTGGATATCACAGCAGCTTTCAGTTTGGTTCTTCGTTTTCTGAATTAAAAGTTGGTCGACTATGCGTTGTCATTGTTTTAAGAAAGGAAAACAGGTGCCTTCCAATAGTTGAAGAACCTCATCAAAACTGTCACGCATATCATGGTGCGTACTTGGTGAACCATGTATCGCCCTTAACGTGTAGTTAATATTTCATGTACTCGACTTTATGCAACGGCAAAGGCTTTCAGAACTGAGATCGATTCAATAATCTAGAAACTCGAGTCTGCTTGATAGTCGCTGCTTTGCAAGCAACGTAGTTCAAGACTAGCTTTGAAAGGCACACTACAATTTCTGTATCGCATATTTTCGTAGGTAGTGATGGAAATTATTTCTAAAACAAGAAGATCCAGCAACCACCTTGCCAATTCAAATTCCACAACTTGATAAAACCAGCTACCATCATGTCGATATAGAATATTGAACGCATTTGTGATGGCAGGCTCAGGTAAACCAGACAACAAAGTATAGCAGATCAAGCTCACTTTTAATCGACCGTGCCGATCGACTGTGAGTCCGACCCATGGAATCGGAAGTTCCAGGGGCCCGATTGAAGTGTTCAAAGAGAAGCTTTAGCGCTTTTAGGCGTCGAAAGTCACCATCAGGTGAGGCAAGAAGAACCACACGACGCCAGGTGGGTCGCATGAGGACATGAGCGAGGATAGAGAGAATGAGGCTAGGGTCGTCAAGATTATCGATGGTACTACTAGCAGCACCAGAACCAGAGACACAAGTCTGTCGAAGATGACCAACAGAGAGGCGAACCTTGAGCAGACGTTGGTGACAAAGGATAAATCCGACGTGTTGCATCACGTGTCGAAGAGTGGCGAAATTGGGAGGGGGTAGGCAAGAGAGAAATTCTTCAAGACCAGCTGAAAATTAAACAGAAAATACGATCAGGAAGTGCTAACGCTACATAGCGTTAAGTTAAATAATGCACTCTAACTAAGAGTTTAATATTCGAAAGGAAGACGATTTTCCTTAATAAAGCAGAGAGAAGTGATGCAAAAAAAGCGATGGAAAACAACGATTCATATGAAGCGTCGAAATCTTTTTCATGAAAGGAGCCGTAGTACAAAACATGGAACCGCATTACTTAAAGGACCGGGACGGTTTAAAATGGATATAGGTGAAGTGAACTTGACCACAAATGCTACCAAAAGAAGTTGCAGGACGCAAGTATGAATAAAGCACATTAGTCCAGAGGTGCGAAACAAGATTACTGGATAGCTTTTTAACGGGACAAGCACTGCACAAGGAACGTTCAAGCTAAGTCTAAAACAGTTGCGCGTGAGATAAAGTAGAGCATATTGTTCGGAAACGCTTTCACGTTCAAAAACAACCACTATAAGTCCATCACTTTAGAATGGGACGATTTCTCTAAGACAACATTGTACCTTTCCCCGTAATTAAGCCTGCGAGAGGACCTCAGGCTATACCTTATTTCACTCACGAAGTAAAAACCTAAAATTCCTGCCATCAGAAAACAATATTGGAGATTAGAACAAAGGCGACAAGTCATGTCCTTTTGGCTAAAAAAACAATGTATTACACAACTCTAACTGCCTGCAGGTATTATGAAAAATAAGACAGAATTTCGAGGTACCCTTACATATAATTATAAAAGCATATCCTAAGTGGATCAGCGTTTTAGCCGGTTCCCCGTGAAAAACGTGTTTATATGCATACATTTGTAATACTATTGTAATTGCATTAAACATATGGTAAACTGTTAGCTAGATGGTTGCGTTAGAAATGAAAAACTACCAAAATAGAAGAGAAGCATATGGACAAAATGCCATAGTACCGAGAATGGCACTCGATTTTCAGCTCAAAATGATCTCACAAAGACTGAAGAGAAGTGCTAAGGGTGCGTTTAACCTATAGTAACGTTCCTGTCCAACTTGGTTTTTGATTTCGCAGCTATGTTCCTAAATCTCACAGAAGCCGTCGCTCATGCGAACCCACAGTGAATGGTGTTAGTCACCATTGTTGCACTTTTAAAGTTCAAATAAGTATTTCAAGTTAAGGATCGCCACTGTCCGACGGAGCGAATTAAACGTAGATTTGAACCTTGACTCAGGCCTAGACTCGACCAGTTTGGCGGTTTCCATGACACGACCATTGGGCCTGCACACTCAAACTTTAACCGCTCTTACAGAGGTGGCAAAAGTTCGTAACATAAAGCACAAGGCGCTAGCACCACACACTCACAAGTATCACCAGGAATGGCGGATTCACAACTGCTATTGTTGTCAGGTACTAAGTCCAGGATTTTCTGGTACATTTCTGCAGGAATCACAGGTTCAGGTAGTTGTTTGAGAAAACGTTTGATGATCTGCGCTAGTCGAACCAACCGCTGTACCGTTGAAACTGACGTCATCTTCTCCAGGTCGGTGGGTAGACAATCGGCGTAGGCACACTCAAGCTCGAAGAGCTCCCGACCGGTCGCGGAGGCTCGGTATACATCCACACAGTTTACCATCGGCAAAACGGAATTTGATGAAACAGATGAAGATGAGGGCTGCTGAGAAAGACGCTGATTTGTAGTCTCCTGGGCGTTGTGAGTCGCCAGTTGCTCGAAAATGCGAGTAGCAGTGGAGAGGAATATTGGAACCTCGTCAGCATCAGTAATCTAACATAAAGAAGGTTACAAACGAATGAGACCAAAACCTTTTGGGAGCTACATCAGATGGTTGAATGACTTCGATGAAAAGAGCATCTTGAAGCAGTGCTGCAAGACACCTGGACGTACGGAAACCATAGACGAAATCATAAAAACGGTGCATAACTACAGGAAAACGAAATCATTTGGGTTTTGCTTTGCTGCGAAACAGTGAATAAACATGCATTGTGAAACAAGAACAGTACCCAGAGGGTTTAGAATGAAATCTCATCACTGGGGATGGAATTCGAAGCGGTGACTTACAAATACGATATGAAAAGTTAGCAATGAGTTTTGAAATCTTTTAACATATTGCTAAGCAATCATTGAAGAACCACTAAGAGTTGCTACAATAAGTTGCTCATGTATGAATCGATGATGACGTGGGAGAAATGACAGTGAACGAGTGTAAGAATGAGAAAGCAGAAATAAGTTCATGAAGTTCATTGTATGTTCATTGTATGACGATCACAACTTACGAGCGAATCACTATAGAAAACCGTTTGCTTGCTTAATGAACAGGGAAACAACAACAACAAGCAATCCAAAAGCGACTCCATGCTGACGCGGTACGCGAGAGGTTCGGAAAACAAATGGATGGTTGTTAAAGTCCATTCACTCACTTGTTTATCGAGCGGGATGGTGAAGTATGTGTGCTTTATAACTGGTGCCGCAACAGGCAGCGTCCCACCTGCCTGATCCAAATTGAAATCTGGGGGTGAATCTAGATTGTTTTGCGGTAAGAGTAGCGATTCTACTAATAATTGGTTTGGACAGGCTGGATGTTCTTCAGTGAAGACGCGACAAATGCGATGGAAGGCACTGCCACAGGCGATACATTGATAACCCTGAGAGATTAGTCCTGCAGAACGGGAAGAGATAAACGGTTGGAAAATAAATTTCTTTTCGTCATGGCCTCTTAATTTGCGACCAGGATCTCCGATAAACCTTGACCATTGCAACCTAGACGGAGAAAACCTATTCCTTTTATCTGTTTATAATGCTTTCCAACGCAGTCATCAACGATATCAAGCACCGTTTCGAGAGAAAAAAAACTTAAACAAACGGATAAATTCTCTACGACTGATCAGGCCTGGCTATATATCTAGCTGTAGTAACTCTCTGGCCATGCGTGTGATTATAGACATGGATTAGTACCAAGTACTTGCTCATTCTGAAAGCACCAATTTTAGATTCAGAAAAGGCTTAAAGAAAGTTCCAAAAGGTGCTAAGGTACGATCTGCAAATAATGAGATTAAACAATAAATATAAGCGTTTTCGTTAGGTAGATGTGCATAGTGAAAATATTTTTCAATAGGGCAGTGAACATGAACAGATCAACTAGCGCTGCTAGAATGAAAATATTTTAGCCGACAATGAGAGAGGAGAATTTTGGTTTGAGATCAAGCATGCCTGTTTTGGATGAACCACTTCAGACCACTTCGCCAAAACTAGCCATACAAGAACTAGCCCTTAACGCAACTCACCCAAAAGTGGGAGGCCGCAGACGCAGCACGCCAATTCACAAGCAAAGTTTTGCAAATGCATATCAGTATGTGGTGCGTCAGGAGGGTGCTTCGAAGAGGAAAACGTTCTATCGGCCGGTGAGGGGATATCTCCAGTGAGGGTCTAAACGGTTGCAGATGTTCATAAAATCATACCTACTCAAATTATGCAAGCAGCGATACCTACCATTATGGCCCGTTTCAAAGCATGGCGCGCAAAAGGATCTTTGATATCGTCCAATGGACTAAGGGGTTTTAACAAGCCTGGCAATGTCTCGCCATTGACGTTATAGGAGAGGAAGAGGGCAGCGTAGCGCGAGAGGCCAACTACGACCAGCCATTGAAGAATTTGCTCGACTGACCAGTTTGCAAGAGGCTGATAGCAGGAAAATGAAGATGCAGTCGACTCGTCAGAGCCTCACATTAATTTTGGTCCATACTGATAAAGCTACGTGGTAAACGACGTGAGAGTAAAATTCAAAAAAAAAGAACAAATCCCTTGGGGTGCTAGTAAAATAACCAGATACTCTGCACAGCTCACGGATAAGGAATGCAAAACTAATAAAACTAAAGATAAAACCCAATCGGTGCATAGGACTCCCAAAGAATGAATGCCTCGTAACGGGTCTCTAGTAAAGAGCCCGCAGACCAGAGTAAGATACGAAAAATAAAAAAACAAACCTGATCAGAGAGAGTTACGCCAGTGGAATCATCAGCGTCGTCCGCCGCCTCGTTATCTTCTGAAGACTTGATGCCAGAAGCGGCGAGAGTAGATGAAGATCCCTGACAACTCCCCGCCCTACCGGCACAGATGGCATGAAGAAGACACCCGCACGTGATACATTGTCGGGCTGCACATCGTGGAGTTATGATGTAATCATCACAGACCCGGCATAGTCGCGGATATGCGACCGAAACACGAACCAAGTTATGGATAGATTCTGAGCCTTGCATAATTAGAGCTTCATGATCTGTATGGGATAGAAATGATCTGGAAACAAAGCATCTGAAAAGGTGACAAGAGAGAAAGAAGGCCAAACTACGCTGCTTTACTGGCATCAATCTCGGTTACAGACTATCGCATAGCAAGTCCCAAAGATCTACAGGAATTTTTCCAATTCCTCCTCCTCCTCCCGCCATTTTCTGTTCATGTAGCGATGGTTCAGTGAAATGTAGGCATTGGGAACACAACCACGGCAACGACCAATACTTTGGTTGGCGAATCGTGGTCTCACCATCTCACACAGTTTGCCTATTGCAGAGAGGGTAGCGAAGCAAAGCACCATGTTCATTTGACTAGCGAAAGGCGCTACAATCAAAATAAAAAGCTGATCACTTGTAATGGAAAATCAAATAAGCAAATTCAATCTTATCACCTTTGTAACGAACAAGGAAAGCGGCAGCAGCACCTCCTACTGCGTGGCTGAATGGACTATGCTCTTTGTTGAGGAGTTTCGCACTGGCGTAACTGGCGATAGCGTGTACAGCACCGGCAGAGACTAATAGAAAAGTTACGTCTAAGTTTGAAAATTACGCCCAAGAGCCAGTATACGAACTGCCTTAATACCACTCCCATACACATTACGACCGCTCAATAGAGCAGGGAGGTAGGTGAGAGCCGCATTAAAGGAACCTAATAAAATAGGTGAGCGTCCCAGATATAGTTACCAATATAATAGCCCGTGAATGAAGCCATCTTAATTCGATAAAGCAGGTGCTCATTATCCTTGGTGTTTGCGTAATTATAAATGTAGTTTGGCATATCGCAAATTAGAACAGAAAACCACTAAACATGATAATGATAAAAGAAAACGGGCGGACGCTCAACGAAAGGAGCCAATCGGCGTTGGAATTATGTAAAATGAAAACGCATTACAGCATAAGACAACCAAGAAAATATTTGTCCAGAACACCAAAAACATTAATTCAACATTATTGCCGAGATTATGGATAACTAACCGATAGCCCGAGTGTTGTCCACACGGAAAGGTAATACTGAATCCAAGTTATTTTATTCACTAAAATTTCCATTCGTAGTACTAGTAGCTTACAAGAAAACATAAATAAAAAACTGGGTCCCTTCACACTTTCTTTTAAAGATGATCAAAATTTAATGCACAAAACTCGCTAATGCTGAGCTCATATTTATGTGTAATTGCTTCAGTTGGGTTATCTGTAGCGCACCTAGACTTTCTATTTGATAGATAACACGTTGAGCGGAATGCATGCCTTCTATAAGAAGAAGAAGAAGGACGGAGTCTTGGTATGGCTCGAAGGCCAGTCCACTCATGGAAGGAAAAAACGAATGCCAAAGTAACAGCCGGATTTGGATGGTCACATAAACAAAGCATCTCACTGCTTCTCTTTCCTGAGTGACATACTATCTATCACAACATGTTCGGTGTAAAAAGGAACCACTCACGGACCATTCGCGCCAATCATCAACTACCATTAGACTATAGAACAATACTTAGACCCATATGCAGCTTCAACCAAACCTGGGGCTACGTTCGGCCTAAGGGCAGGAAATCAAGGTGAGAATTTTCTGCTGCTGGCTAATGGTGTCCAAAAATAGGTGTTGGAGCACTGATCTAAAACAAACATTCAAGATGGAATGCGGAATCAAAAGCAGCCCCACATGAAAGGCTTTCGATGTGGCTTCATCGGCGACATCCATACCCGGATGTAGTTGTAATGCTTTGTTTATGTGACTATCTGACGTTTGGCGGTCACTTTAGAGCTTGTCTGGGTCCTGTACACGTGGGTTGGCCTTCAGGCCACTCTCAGGCCCCATTCCTCCTATTTTTTTCGGAATACATGTATTCAACCTCATTTATGCCTTCTACTACCCCATTTAGAGCCTCGGGACGCTACAGTAGTATTAAGGTTTTCGATGTCGCTTCAGTTGCTGCTAGTTTTTCCGTGGCACACGACATCAATGTGGAGCCAAATGCAGACAAAGCAAATGCGCTTTCGCTGCGCCGTAGTTATTAGTCACGAACGGTTGATAATAAAATAATCAAATATTGAATTCTGCTTTCCGCTGCCACCAATCTAGTCCCACGAAACTTCCACCAGGTGGAAAAGAAGAGATGGGGTGTTGGCCTGATCCTAAGTCCAGCTTACGCGTGTTGGGATAAAATATACCAGAGCAGTGGTCAGATATCAAATTATTACATAGAAAGAGCATTGCAGCTTGTTTAACTTTCATTGTAGGTTACAATTTATCCACCATGCCATAACTTTGCTCTTTTATGTTGGCTGAGTATAAGCGCTTTTGCCCCAGCATCCCAAAACTTCTCAGTCAGTGGAACACAATATGTTGAGGCCAAGCACATGCATTTAAGGGAAGATTTAGGAAAAAATAATTTACGGCTTGTCCCAAAGGCCATCCCATATATCAAAGTAATATGCAGTCATAAAGGCAGCCTGGTAAACAGTGTGCTATAGCGACGATTTGGCTGCCTTTTGCCTAACTGTGGTGAATCAATCTAAGTTTTACATTTTCATGATTCGAGTCAGCAGCATTAAACTAGAACTGTAGTAGTACGAATATTAGATGTCATAAGCTGTAGTAAGTTAATTAAATAGGGATCCTAATTTCACTCTTACTAAATCGCTCGACTTTGTATTGGTCAGTGCGAACTATTGCGACCGTTTAGCCTTTGCTGCCATCAGCTGCTTGTGATGATGCAACCTGGGTACACAACTCGTTACGCTTTCCTTGACTTGTCCTTTTTGAACAGGCACTAATTCCTCCAAAAACTGGGATTAGCATCTCACTTATTTCCGGTCTTCATTCTCTTTGGATCTTGTCAAAAGTGGATGGGCAGTTGCTGCAAACACTTCGGAATTTTCATGTCTGAAAATTTTGATTGGCATTTTTAGCACAGTTCATCGTTATGTTAACCTACATTGAAAAACTGAACCCGGAGGCCTTTGCTATTCTCGATGGTCAAGACAGTCACGTTGTTCTCGCTCCTGATCTCCCTACATGGGATGACAATCAGCCTTCACAATATCGCAAGTCTCATAGACAGCCCCATCGTCTTCTTCGCCTCCCTGATACAAATTCCTTCCCAGTACGTAAGCAAATAACTTAAGCAACTTCATCACTCGCCTCAGGTTGAATTGCAGTTAGGACGAGGACTACCACAAATTCGTATCGATTTTGCCCACTCCTTGCCTTTCATCATTCTACCAGAGGAGTCGCTGGTCCCCATTCGGGCTGCGACATGGCGCATCTGCTGGCCAGAAATTTGTCGTGGCACTTGCGCCTGTGTCGGTATATCAATCCATCCAAATACTCCGGGTTCATCATTTGATCGCTTGCTGTACTGGGATCTCGCGCATTGCTCCCCCAGCCGATTAGATGCTCAGACTCAGGGTAATTCATCTTCTCATTTAATGCTAAATTGCACAGTTGTATGTTCAACCATCTGTTACTTTTGCTGTCATTATGTTTGCGATTTCTTGTGTCTTTCAATGAATATTACTTTAACAACCACGATTTTGTGGACTCGTTTGCAACTTTGTTTTGTTCCCTCGGCTTTTACAATATTAGTAGTTACGACTCACTGATATCAATCAGTAGCTAGCTCCTTTCTTACAGTCAATGGTCTACCAGCTGCTGACTTTACAATGACTCTGGGAGTGCGTTGGACCGGTTGTCGACTTCTTGAAGCTTCACTGACCTACCACTTTGCTGAGCTGCCGCCGAGTGCGGCACGTACTCTCCGTCGAGAGGTTTGGTTGGAGCGTTTGGATGTTCCCAGTGTGACGCTCTCTCCTTTCATCTCCACTGCTTGGGGGTTCGCTGAAATTGAAATGCAGTTCGTAGGTTTTCTAAGACATGGTAGGTGGCCTTCTTCTACTTATAGTTGTGCTTTAAATTCAGTTACGAAAGTTGAGACAATGTGAGTAAGATACGCAGGTCACTCCTGAAGGCGTGGTAAGGCAGGTTATTGAATTACTTTGTTGTTATTGCCTCAAGGAGCTTGGTGGCTCTACATGGAAGGGGCGCCATGATGCCAAGGCGGCGAACAATTATGGAATTGGGAAAATCTTGACTCACTACCCAGCCTTACTCACTGAACTTCGTCTTTGGCTCTTTCTTCAGCCACTCTCATTTCATCCGTTGTCACAACGGATTTAGCGCCTTAAAACTTACCTACAATAAATAAACAAAAGCACAAGGTGTTTACCTCCTATGTGAGCTTCGGTGAATTGATTATTTGATCTTCATTTGACGTCATTTTGGGAACAAGTATTACTAAACAGAGGGATCAGGTGGTTGGAATAAAGAACTCGGAGTGTCAAATCGGTACTAATTTCGCCTTTTTTTCTCCCTTGAAAGGTGTCCTCGAACTTAAGACTCTCTGCCGACGATTAATTTTGCAACGACTGATGGCCCGAATCCAATTGGGTAAGGCGCTCAGGTGCCCACCTCCCCTGGTGAATAGCAATAAACAGGAAATACTGTTTGGAGCTTAATCTTTAACAGGATAATAGCGACATTCAAAGGCATAGGAGTAGGTTGCCCACTTATTTGATATACAACACTACGTTTGTCGACATGATCCATAATGCACGGTGACGCTTGTTGATTATCCTGCAAATTTGCTGTAGAACACCTTTTTATGGAACCTTTGTCCTATATATTTTGTTCATGGTCGTATTTGTGTTCAATTCTCCAATAATTGAAATTGGGCCATTGTTGCTTTCGCCTCACCTCTCAGATAGTGAAGTTGATGCGTGGTCAAATCTGGAGCAGCGTGTTAAAGATCTTCCATTCCCAAAAAATGTTCGAAATCAATTTCGTCTGTTCAAGTATGTGGTTCCTATTTTTTTTTGTTTCCTACTCCTCTGCCCACTTTGGGTGCCACTTTGAATCGAGACCTTTCAGTTTTAGAAACGTCTGTGGAGGAGCGTCGAAAAGCGTGTGATACATAAAGAGCGACGCCCTTTGTCAGTTGCTGTGGTTCTGGAGATTAAAGTGCTTCACGTCTATCTCATTAACTGAATTTGCTCGGAGGATGTATGCGGACGAAGGCAGATTTTTGCATTAGGCGAGTCGATGAGTCTCATTGATTTTAATTGTCTCGCCTCATATATCAGTTTAGAAAACTATGGAAATACATCCATGAGGTTATTTTACATGGATACGTTCAAGAGTACTGTAGCACTCTGAGACCTCCCGTTAGGTCGAAGAAGGCATTAAGTTGGGCTGAATACATGCATTCTAGCCCGAAGGCCGGCTCATCCGTACAAGGCCAAGATGAATACCAAAGTAACAGGCAGACGCCGGGTAGTCACGCGAACGAAGTATTACGCTATCTCTCTTTCGTATGAAGTTCTCGACGTGCCTCTCGGTACACCTCCTGCGCCGGCCACTACAGCATATTCGATGCCACCCACGAACCAGCTGCATCATTCACCTGATACTATCATTTGGTCTCAGCAGCTTCAACTAGATCTGCAGTGGCGTTTGGTCTGAGGCCAAGATTCATAGTGAGGATTTTCTGTTTAACATCAATGGTGCGCAGGATTAGACGCTGAAACACCGATCTAGAACAGATGTTTAGCAGGGGAGACGGAGTCAAACAGGGTCCCACATGAGAGAGAATCCGGACATCCGACATCTATGCGTGGATGTGGCAAGGGGAATCTCGATGCAAAACATCTTCAGGTGATAGTCTGTTGTAGAACACGGAGGTAAGGTTGAGCTGAACGCAGACATCGTTTCCTACCCTTTTGACGTGAATAAGTCGGTGAAAGGGTCGCATTAAGTATGTGCTCCTCCTCTGCGCCGTATACATGTCACAAACAATGGATAGTAGGATGAAGTCGTTAGGAGGTGTTAGGTTCGCTTCCCGCTGCCACCAATATAGGGGTTTAAGATTTCCCAGTGGGTGGGGCAAAGCATTAATTTGAGCTGAGTAGGTGCACTCTAGGAAGGCTGAGGTCGGGCCGGGGTAAATACCGACGTGGCCGCCAGGTATCGCGAGATTGTATAAATAAAGCATCGCAGGTACTGCATATAACCGCCTCGCTGAAGAGTACGGATTGAGGATTCGCTTGTTTGCCCGCTTGACCAGAGAGAACAATCCTTCTGCCCTTATGAATCAAATACTGGAAAAATAACTCAGCGGTGCCCATCAAGACCCTGTTTGGTAGTGTGAAGGTAT
The DNA here is from genome assembly GCA_900622495.1 of Hydatigera taeniaeformis. NCBI lineage: Eukaryota > Metazoa > Platyhelminthes > Cestoda > Cyclophyllidea > Taeniidae > Hydatigera > Hydatigera taeniaeformis. The sequence goes on from UYWX01000097.1 coordinate 29,411, forward strand.
GATCACCCGCATTCGAAGTTAATCAATTCACGGATGGGATTTTGGCCTCTGTGAAACGCGGGATGCGCACTGATGGGGTACCCCAAAAGGGCTAGAAATGGGTGCTGAGGATCAGTTCTATTACTAATGTGGGACAATGCACCCTGGATGGAATGACTAGGAGAATAGGATCGTAGTTAACAAGGGCTGTAGTTGGTGGGTTGAACTTGCATTCAGAAAAGCAGACTTATACTGACAAATTGCTTTGGGGTACAGCTTTTGTTTATTTGCTCGTGTGAATTTAAAAAAAAGATTAATTTTTTCTGGAGTCAGTTGTTGCGATAAAACTTTAATTGAAGTTAATCTCAATTTTTTGCATGCACCATTGTGCATAGAGATCATACCCGGATCTTTAATTTCGTAAGCATTAGCGATAAAGTTGTTATGCCATGTCGATGCACTTATTATCGATTTTGGGCATAAACTGCTAGGCCGATTTTCATACGGAATAAGTATATACGTTATTTACGTGAGAATAATTACGCATTTGCCGCTTTTGTGACCGATTTTTGTGCAAGTGCAAGCCAAATAGATTACCTCGTATAACTTTTGTAGGACAACTATTCAAAGCAATGAACATAAGATATGTTTACACTAGAAAAAGAGCCGATTTCGGAAAACAGTGCAACTTCTTTGACCGTGCTTCCGAAATCCATGCAGACATTCCTCCGAACCCGGAATTAGCTGAACAATTTATACTTCGGAATCCTGTTTCCCGTGGCATCCAGCATGCGAGTGAGATGTCAGAACATGAAGTCAACACGGAACGTGTCTTATCAGAAGTCCGAGGGATAAATCACACTGAAGGTGGCTGGCCAAAAGATGTTAATCATAACGAGCCGGAACAAGTTCAGAGGTACCGGAAAAAAATCGAAAAAGACGAACTTTACGCAACCGCGCTCAATACTTTGGCCAGTGTAAGGTGCTCATGATATCCGAAAATTTTCTAGTCGGTTGAACATTGTATCAAGCAGAATAATGCGCTCAATATCTATGAGGAATATTTTGATGACACCGAAAATGATGCGTCAGAGGAACCTCCGTCAGCGAGGCTTGTAAATGTTTTTCGGTAGCTTATGATGTATTCACGATTTTTAATTCTAGTGACATAAATGATACTAAGCGGACAGCATCCTATGTTAGCTGGTTTCCAGAGGGACCAACCAAAATTGCCGTTGCCTATAGCAATATAGGCTTTTTGGAAAATGATATAAATACATCCATGGACTCCTATATATGGGATTTTTCCAATCCTAACAGACCAGACTTAGTCCTTTCACCTCCTTCATCTTTGGTTTGTGTTGAATTTAATCCAAAAGACACGCATTCTCTTGTTGGAGGATGCCATAATGGGCAATTGTGTGAGTTTATTTCTTTCGTACACCACATTCATTATAGTTGCAGTTACTATTGCTACGTCATTGTTGTAACCTTATAGTTTACGGCTAGGACTTGATCCTATTGTACATAAAGCCCCCCGGAGGTGTACCGTTGTAAATGCGTGTTTGCTGTGCGCGAAAACCCTCGGGATCAAAAGTGTTCGATACCATGGACGCGGCAAGACATTGGTGTGATAGTCAAATCAAGGAGGCTGGAGAGCCAGCATAGCGAAATTACTCATCACTGCATTCCTTACTAGTATCCGAGCCATTTTCGTGTGCCCTTCTCCAATGGGCAAACTGTGCTGATATTGACTGGGCAGTGATTTGTTATTGATATAGCCTAAACTGTAGGACCATTGATAATCAGGCAACTGGTAACCTCGCTCTGACGCGTTGGTACATACCCCCTATCCAGGTTCTATGCATAATATACCTCTTTTTTGTCTATTTTTCAGCATATTGCCTTATGCGATGGAACTGGTTTTAGGTTTCGAAGTATATTTAGTGCTGGCATGCATTCACTTGAACTCATTTCTGAATGAACGACAACATTGTAGAACGTGGACGCTTCTTCATTAAACGTTGGGCTTAGCAATGTCCAATAAAGAGTATATTGAGACAAACTTTTACTCACTCATTTGTGGATGCCATTTGGGATTATAAAATCTCAGTGGACCTACACTGGTTCAGCCACTAGCACAAAGTTTGTCTTTCCTCGCTTAACTATGATAAGCACCTGTTTGTCTGGACAGAACGGTCTACTCCTACAGTCACTATAGCTACCTGAATCAGCCCTGAAGCAGTTTTAAAGCGTGCATATTCTATACTGGCTGCAAAAGGTCTTTGGGACCGTCGCAAGGGGTCCTTTCCAGTGGAATCCTCGCCGGTGGAAAACAGCCACCGAGATCCTGCTTGGCAAGTAATCTGGATTCAATCCAAGACGGGGACTGAGTTCTTTTCCACCAGCACTGATGGTCAAGTGCTGTGGTGGGATGTACGCAAGATGAACGAGCCCATGGAGATTCTTTATTTGGATCCAACAAAGAATCAGGACCTAAACTGCTCCATTGGTGCCTATGCACTGGAATACGAGCCCACTATCCCCACCAAATTCATGGCTGGCACTGAACAGGTATAACTGTTCCAAAAAACTTGTGCGTCCACGAAAAGCATAGCGTTATGTTCTAAAATATAAAAACATCTTCTTTAGGGGATGATAATTTCTTGCAATAGGAAGGGAAAATCGCCTGCTGAGAAGGTGGCGGCAGTGTTTCCTGGTCATAAGGGTCCAGTTTATGCCTTGCAAAGGAATCCCTTCTTCACTAAGTTCTTCCTCTCTGTGGGTGACTGGTCAGCTCGCATTTGGTCGGAGGATATGAAAGATGATCCCATAATGTGGACGCCCTATCATGATTCTGGTGGGTCTACTTTAATGGAATGTAATTGAAGGGCTATCCTTTTCAGCAAGTAGCATGTTATGCTAACCTATTGTAGGGGCTACTGATGGATGCTGGAGTCCAGTTCGACCAGCGTTATTCTTCATGACAAGATTGAATGGACATCTAGAGCTGTGGGACTACGTCTTCAAGCAGCGCGAGCCAACGCTAAATATTAAGGTAGAGCTTCTTCTATCGCCAAGGATATGGAAACAGATACTGCAAGTAGCTTTTTATGCATACGACAAGCGAAGGAATGTAATCATGAGGGGATAATTAACACTTTTAAGCATGAACTTCTATTTATTTTGTATAAACAGGACAATTAATTGAATGCACTACCAACTTCTGATGGAAAATTACAAAATCAATCAAGGCAAAATCGGTGCATCTTCAAGCGTGATTTAATGTTGACTTTGATTCGAGAAACCTCTTATGTATTTCACACTTACTATTTAAATGTTCCCATTGAAAACCTATGCGCTTTATTAAAAAAATTTGATACACAAACAAAATACCTCGTGAAACTTCTACCCTTCTCTTTTAAGATTATTTTTACTTTTTGTTCCCCTTTCCTTTCTCTCGTCCCCCTTTGCCTATTACAATTCTCCCAAGCGTTTTAGTATTCCACTCTCACCGATACTTTCCATCTCATCACAGATATCAGAGGACTCACTTCACTGTGTCCGTGTCAACGAAGAGGGTCAACTAGTAGCTGTGGGCTCTCGTTCTGGGGTTACGACCATCCTTGAACTGTCAGGAGGGTTTACTACTGCAGCAAAGAATGAGAAGGCCACAGTAGGTGCCATGTTTGAACGGGAGACGCATCGAGAAAAAATTCTCGAAACACGAGCCAAGGAACTCCGAGTGAAGGAGAAGCAGCGTGCCATGGCAGAAGCTGCAGCTGCAGGTGGCCCAACTGCACCCACTCAAGGCTCACGACCTATTGAAGTCCCCATTGAAAATGTAGAGAAAAAAGAAGTGACAGATGGGGAGACGGCAGGGGAAGTTAGTTCGAGGATCGATTGCATCAAAAATTGAAGGAATCTAAACTGCGCTGAGCATAGGTCTCAACCCAAAAATTACGAAAAAAATATGCAATCAGCTTCTATGACTCGTGATTCTATTCTAAGATGAGCAGTGACTAAAAAGGCGGTTTAATGGTTGAAATATTTCATTTTTAAATGCTGCATTCAAGCAATGCCATTCTCTAATGCATTGTTGTAGAATAATTAAGTAACAGCTCTACCCATTAAATGCCAAAGTGCATAGAACGGTCCACTTGATCCGCTTGTCACATCCACACGAACCAAATGAAACATATTTACCAGAGTTACCAAATGGCTTTCTGAATGCATTCAACTAACCAACCAACCAATGAATTATTTCATGCTTATTTAGAAGACTGAAGATAAAGAAGAGAAGGAAAGGGAGGGAGAGGAAGAGGAAGAAGAGAAGGAGGCTTCGGTAGAAGAACTCTCTCCTGAGGAGCTTCTAAACAAAGTAGAAGAGGATTTCTTTGACATGATTGAGGAGGAGCGTCGCAAACGTGAGCGCGATAACAACGAACGTAGTCGAAGACTGGAGTCCTTAAACGGAGCAGGTGACGACGATGAGGAGGAGGAGGAGGAGGACGAAGAAGAAGAGGACGAGACGGAGGCAGTAGCCACGGTGTTAGCGACGGCGGCGGCAAATGAGCATGAAGATAATGAGGAAGATGCAAATGAGAGTGAAGAAGAGCGTGAAGAGGAGACTGAAGGTGAGGACTTGGCGGCCGATGCCATTGAGGGTGCGGAACTCCCTAACCATACAACTCCTGAAGGAAATGAGGTACAGTTCATACAAATTGGACCCCATCTATTTCTATTATTCATATTTACTCTCTATGATCGATTCACTCATGTCGTTTTTTAGTAAATGGATTCGTGGAACGACTCAACTACGCCAACGGGTTCCTCTAAGACGCCCCAAAGTTATGCTTTCTTCTTTGTAATAAAATCAAGGCAGACTGTCCTCCTCCTTTCATATGTACTCCCTTAGCCGAAGTCACCCTTATACGTTCATCTAGGGGGCTGAAATATTGGTCGGATTGTGAGAACTAAAACCTTAGCAAGGGTGCAAGCCAGTAATCGATTGTCTCTATTTCTTGCAGGCTATCGAGTTGTATGATAGGTTTTTGATATTCTTGAGTCATCCTTTGGGAATTATGATGACATCAAAATGTAAAACCCAAGATACATATGTATCGAATGCTTAAAAACATGCATATGTTCATAAAAACCACTCCAAACACCCGCGCTAGTGTGAGTGCCTTCGCTTACCACCGCTAACAATGCCCTCAGCCCAATCGCCAATGGGTAGAACGATCATTGCGATCACATTATACACGCATTTGTGGATGGCTAATTCAGTACTGCCAAACCCATGTGGCAGATTTGCGTTTGCAATTCAGCATGTGCTATTGTGCGCGCCACTTATGTTCTCGCTTTTGGGTAAATGTTACGTTGTCATTGTTTTTAGCGAGTTGACGAAATGATGGATTGATTCGTCAGAATCCCTTTGGGCAGACAGCTAGGAGGGCATTGCGTGCTAATGCACTTGGCAACCTAAGGTCGTAGAATGAGACAAAACTGTCCCTCGCTTTCAAACAGGATTAAGACGGTAGGTAGTTATGCTGGGTAAAATTGCTACTTTGGAGTTCGTAGGGTTTGCTTGTTTTCTGGTCATACTTGCTAAGCACGCCGAAAAGTCAGGTATTCTCTTGCTTCAGCGTTGAACAGAACGAAGTTGGTCTGAAAATTCCCGATAGTAAAAACTATACAGCCATAACTCAATTCTATCCCTCTTCTACTTGCCAACTCAATGGCGATATCCTCAAAATAGATGACGGTGATGCTGAAAAGGGTTTGCACAGATAACGGTAAGGCAAACAGAATGCAGCTCACTGGATTATGTCCGTTTGCTTGACAATTACATCTATGTGAACTAGTTTACACAACTTCCTCTGCACGACAGACACGACTCATGCTGCAAGCTACTTCTACGAATCCAAGACCCTATTTTGACTTCCTTTCATGAGGACAGACTCAAAATCCCATCAGTCAAGCCTTTTTAAGCCACAAAAGACGTGACGCGACGGTTGACTAAGCAAAAAAAAACGGTAGCATCGGGATCGCCCACTTCCACATGCCCACGATTAATGTGCACATGAGCAACTGAAGCCAACCCAAAAGTCCTATCACCCACTAGCAGCCATGGCAGAAGGCACTGCCGAATGCCACAAGAACCTCTTCAAAATCGAATTACCTTACCCCCACAATGTCAAAATAGAAACTAAAAAACCTTAACAACGCTTGGCTGCACCTAACTGTACACCTGTCCGCGAAATCCCCAAACTCAATTCATTATAGACCCCACACCCACGCACAGGCGCATAGCAAGGACACCGAAACGTTTATAAAATTCTTTATTACTTAATCTTAAGGTTGACAGGAGCAATATTAATCCGGACGAGGAACTTTCCTGTTCTATAAAACAGAGACAAACATCAACATCTGGCGAGAATGCAAAACTCCCACATTTATGGCACTTTGGAAGCCGCCACACTTTCGTAAGACGGTGGAGCATAGTCAGGTGGCGGTTCTAACGGAGGCGCAGTGGCTTTTGAATAGGTTGACGAGTTGAGAGCCGTCTGTGATGGTTCTGGACATGTGGGTGAATTTATCGAAGCCGGAGGTGACTATAGCAGACAAAACTACGTAGTTATGACTCCGAATCTATGAAGTCACAGTATCACAAAGCCTCATCTGCGATTTGAAATTACAGCCACAATTCTATTAATGCGAAACATCCCCTTTGACATTGCACTCTTTCCAATCGATATCACCTACTTTGCTTTAAGCAATCAGCTGGGCTACATCTCCATGTGACATAAACCGAAAACGATTCTTCGTGATCAGCATTACTCCCCACAGCTGTTTCGCCCACCATACCATTCATCCGTGATCCCTGATCATAAAGCACTGATTTTCTACCACCAAGCCGATTCAACTATGAAGAGGCCTCCTTTTGACAGTAAAAACTGTCTACAGACAATCAGAACTTTGCTCCTTTTCTGCTGCCGAATAACCCAGCAAGATCTCAAAACTCTCCCCATACACTACAATTTACCGCACCCATAGTTCCAAATAATATGGCCCTAAACATGGCTCACCAAAAGTGCATCCAAGGCGTTAAAAATGTGAAAGCGTCAGTCAATATTCGACAGCTGTGACCAGTGACGCGCCACCATGGCAATGGCAATTAATGATTAGATGCGAGGTATGGGTGGAAAAAGAAGTTACCACTTTGCGCTTTTGAATGATGAGCGATCTCATGATAACAGATCATCTGGCATATGAGGCATAAAACAGAGGAATCACATTAAAAAATGCAAAGCAAAGCAATCATCTACAGAATATCCCTGCGGGAATTATGACAACTTTTGGCAAAACCGCACTTTCTTTGTCATGACAGCAGCAACAGGATTAAATGTGTGCATCGTCTAGTAATGATCACATATTAAAGTAGGAACACAGTCTGATGCTCAACAGAGCACCGAATGATGACCTTGTGCAGCAAGTGATGAAGCGAAAAAATGGTCGCGTCCTCAAGAGGAAAGTGTCAAACATGAGTTATAAACCAAAAGACCAGGCAATGAAACAAGGACTCTTACTTCAAGAAGGTTCGGACATCGGTATACATGTTCTTAACAAGCCGGTGCGGCTGCATAGCTTTAGTTTAGATGCAAGAAATGATAATTCGACAGAGCCAAGAACTGCCATTAGCTATCAAAGTATTTAAAAATTCTTCAACAATAAAAGTAGCGTGAAAAGTTAAAACATCTCCGAAACATACTGCTACGACGTAGACACTTGGTGGAACGATATGACTGCGCGGCGTAAGGCAGCACACGAAGGCACCGGTTATGATTGTGAAGAGAAACATTATCCCACCGAAAACAAGCAACCCGATGCCAATACATCTCCTACGTGAAGACAGAGACGTCGCGCATCATATGCAGGGGCACTGTCAAAAACCCAATGCATGGATAAACGTACCACATTTCACGACTTTCAACTTGCCGAAAGTTATTGCTAAGGAAATCACTGACATCGTCAAGTAGATCGCTACTATCCCTGTTCGCGTGAACGAGGAGTCCACCAGCAACGAAGAATCCGATTGCTAATACCACACAAACTGCAAAGCAGCAGCTGCAGCAGCATAAACTAACTTTCCGACAGCACCCAACCTTAGTTTGCGCGGACGGTGGTGGAACCATCGACGGTACGACGCGAGGTTCTGCATACCTGGTCACCATACTGCATGTAAATTGCAAAAGCTCTAAGGCGAAACAAAGGCACTATAACTGGTAACACCGCCTTCGTAGACAAGCAATGCGGAATTACAATAGGTTGATCTTCGAGAACTAAAACAAACAAGCTGTGTGGAGCACAAGCGATCGCGTTTTTCAATTCATAAAACTATTAATTTGTATAACTGCTACTTACAGTTTTCTCTTAATTTCCTTTTAAAATATTAGGAGCATAATTATGCATTAATAAACACAGATGCGTTACCTTGTTTATGTAACCACCCGATGTCTGAACGGCATTGCGGTATTTGTCTTGGTTCCATTCGCGTGGGCTGGATTTCATGCCGGGCAGGGGGTCTCTTTTATCCTCCTGAGATACACACCGTTAGCCCAACTTTATGTCTTCTGCTACCTGGTGGGAAGCCTTGGAGCGCTACAATGTTATCGGCGTTAATCCCGAAAATATGTTACCTTTGAATCAATCGGAAGATCCGTACTTTAATGTGCTAACTGTGTGGAATTTCCATCTTCGTCCTCATTTATCTACCACATGTTGAGAATCGTTTCTTTGCTTTCCATGTTCTTAAACTTTTTACTATGGTTTAAGTTTTGTTTTGTACAATGCTTCGGTGAACTGGTTTGTTATAAGTATAGGAGTTGGGTGTAGAACACAAGACTTCTCATCAGGTAGAAAAGGGCGTTCAGTTGGTCGGAATGCGTGCATCCCGGGAAAGAAAGGAATTGGAGTATAACTTGTTTAGAAGGTCAGCTCAAGCATAGAGGAGCAAGACAAATACCTGAGTTGCAGTACTTTGTTTATGCGACTAACTGACGTTTACCAGTAACTTTAGTATTCGTACCGCACTTTCACATATGAACGGGCCTTCGGACCATGCCAAGTGGCTGTTCCTTCATTTCCTCATTGAATACATGCATTCTGCCCAACGAAATGCCTTCTGCATAGTGAGAGGTCTCGGATTGTCACAAAAGTGGTCGCTAGATATGCAGGTGGTCGCATCAACAACTTTTACAGTAGAGCTTGCGAGTGTTTTTCTAAAGCCTTTCTTTCACACATTTTCATGGTTAGGTTTGCAATTTTACGAACAGTGCGACTTAGGGTCGGCGGTTTGGCTTGATTGTCGAGTAGTTCTACGCAGTGCAATGATAAAGGCTTAAAATTGATGCTGGGCAGCTTTACTAGTTTATTAAAGTGCAAAAGACCACAGCCCACTCATAGTAGTAATCCCTGCCTATCGTGGCTAACCGCGATGTCTAATATCCCAGTTTTCGGGGATCATCAAGCCTGCGCAGAATGAAGCTTGCTGCAGTCGAAGTTCCGGTGATGCGTTTCCTTGAAAAGGCTTAGTTGGCATTATTGCGGGATTACATGGACTAAAGTGGTGAGCGAAAGTACAGTCACAGCTATTAGAGGATGGGCGTCTCTTCCACAGGCTTCTCAAGCGTGACTTTCGCACTCACTGCCCCACCTATAAAGGTAACTTAAATGCATAATAGCTTACATATGGTTCCTGTGTTTCTATTTGATCTTAAGTTTGCCATTTTTTAACAGTTGGTGTGGGGTGGTGGACATGTTAAGTTTATGCTAAGTACCTGTGAAGGAGCGTTGCGTATGTCACTAGACCAATAAAGCCTATGCAATCTCTTACGGACCATAAAAACTGTTAAGATTTACTTCATACCAGGGAGTTCGAATGCTGTAAGATGGATAATGGAGGAGGACACGTAGCCGGTGTGGAATGGTGGCTTAACAGATTAAGAATTTTTGTATGTTGGAAAGCCCCTTCCGTCACACTATGTAATTCAACTTCATGGCTTCCGCCTCCGCTCATGAAAAGAAATATGTTCACTGAATTGTTAGATAAAGCTCAGCGGTATTACTTGTGAACCATAATGCTGTCGCTTTTGTCTCTATGGGGTGTCAATCAAACGGCAGAACTTTGAAAACATTATACGCTGGAAACCTACCTCATTTTTAATTGCTCCCTCAAGTTTCTTTTAAATTCTTCTTCTAACTTCGATTCTATGCTATAAACGAAGCAATCGGGGTAGTGTTCCCGTTTTAAAACATCAAAAGCAAGTGCTAGGTGTAGCTGCATACATTTATTCAAGGAGAATTGGGTAGATTGGCCAACTCACGCTCAAAAGAGCAAAGTAAGTTCCATATTGGCCGCCAGTGATAAGGGTGGTCACATCAACGAAGCATTACATTAAAATTGATCTATTTTGCTCCAAATTAATTTTGTTTGTGGTTTTGGAAAACAGTTGGAACAAATGTATCCAATGGAGGTTGTTTGTGCTCTCATAGAACTCGCCAGCCTCTCACGTCGGCCATTCCTGAGTGTAGTTTATGACAAAGTTAGACATTTGGCTTGCTACTCAACTGATTGTTTTAAGCAACCTTCCTGCTCAAAAAAGTTGCAAAACATGTCATAATTACTATGAAGGGCTAACATCACTAGCGTTTTGATGTTTTTTTTGTCCATTGTCACTTGGCTTTGCTGATCACTTACCATAAATCGGAAGAGTGTGAAGAGGTCAGTCAAGAACTGTAGGAGACTCCAATGCTCAAAGTTCGCCCTGGTATTCAACAGGTCCTCCTGCCAATAAGGCATTTACAGAAGGATTTTAACGCGCATTTTATCACATTCTTTTTGCACTTGCTTTTTAGAAATTCAAAAATCCAAGTGAAATCGCTATTTCGCACAAATGTCTAGTGATGCTTCCTCAAAAGTACTGCTCTCTGGCCTTTAAGTTCGCATTGCGTTGTTAAGATCTGCATTCCGTTAGGCCCATTTCACATTCTCATATTTCCAACAGATATCCTTCCTTCCTCATTTTCCAAGTGAAATTCGAAACACATTCACACACGACCTCACAGTTGTAGTAAAATCTGCTTTATTCCAGCCAAATGAATTGACTGCCCCATGTAGTCATTGAGGTGGTTTGTTGTCCTTTGATCTTGACGAAAACGATAAAAGGTAAAGGCGGAAGTCTTAATTTCTAATAATAAATACAGTTACTTGTCGACCGATCCAAGTGTCACTGAATTGGCAACAGTTGATGTATTGACGCTTTTATCGATCAAAAACAAACGCTTTCAGCAGAATCCCCTCCTTTCCTCTTCCTCCTTTTCTTGCTTCCACTTCTCTAGAGGCATCTGACTTTGCTTTGGCAAGATTCCAATGAGGATAAGAAAATAATCTACGGCGTATTTAACTACCGAGTAAGGGTGTTGCCAAGCTTTGAAACCAACACTTGGTTTGGTGAATAACAAGTCCTCCTTTTGATATGTAAATGATCATAAAATACCCATTTCCAGCAATTAGAAGTGTTTAGTAAGTTATGTGTCTTAAGTCAAAGAGCTTTGTCGTTCGCCCTGTCAAATGCCTAGTTTTTACGATGCTTCCAGATGTTCCATTAGACTGCTGCAAAAAACAAATGCTTCGATGCTTCGACTAGCTTTTGACTTGATAAGGCAAGTGCTTAAGCCTCCACACATTTGCTCTACGTCATGTCGTTCAATCGCATTGGTATCTCCTGTTCTTCCTTAGGTTGCTATTACAGTTTCTTTTGACTAAGCGAAGGGCTTGGGGGAGCCGTTATTTTGCTCGGTTCCATAGGTGAATAACAAAACCACTTTCAAACACATAATGACGGGATTGACAGCTTATATTTGTGATGTCAGTGTGACTGCCAAAATGAGGCAGTGATTGATAATGCATCAACCAAATGGACAAAGTTCAACTACGTTCATTGGATTTACCTGTAGCCCCTAAAATACTGCATTAATCTTCGTTTACTATCCAGGAGAAAAAAACAAAAGCCCGATGTAAAACCCGATGCAATCATTGTATATAAAACTATTTCTCTTTAATTTGTTGCAACCCAATAAATTTTTAAGACAACCAGACTAAAATTATGAGCTTATATTTGTCTGTAGTTTGGCAGCTTGAAACCAGCGATCTGCCTCTAAAACATAGGTCCATTTTTACTGTCCAAGCGACCACATGTCACCAAAATGTGTGTGTTAGTTGTAGACTAGGCAAAACGACATCCTTAAACTTCTATTTTACATGATTTTTATTTGCGTCTTCAAAAAAGCTGTCTTCGAACATCTTTGTATACAAACATGTACGTATTTCACTGCACTTGCACACATAAGACTTTTACAGCTTCCTTGAAATGGAAGAAAAAACTCTTAAGAGGGTTGGGCACTCTACTTAAGATGAAACGAGGTACGAAGTGAATGTCTTACTGCTGCATTGATGGCTGTGCACCAATGACAGTGCAACTTATCGGGCCGACTTTTCTCACTTCTTCCCTTTCCTTAATCTACTGCCCAGTCAAACTCGGATCCAGTTGGGTATGTTTAGACGACATGCGGAGGTTGAAATTAGGAAAAAAAGTAAATAAGCCCACTGTGTACCATAGTTTATGACAGTTTTCTACCAGTTGGTAGCATTTGGCAAGCCTGCCAATTTATCAACAAGTTGACTTCTTTCGTCCTGAAGGAGAAATACTAAGCTAACGAAACGAGCTAAGGAATAAAAGCTGTCATTTCAAATCGACTCCATAAATCAACTTTGACCCATGTAGTGCATTATTTCCTAGCCAAGGCTGTCACCTTGCTACGATTTTTAAGATCTTTGCCTGACTAGGCAAGCTCTGCAATTAGCTGGTCGTCAGCTTACACTTTTAATTTAAAAATAATATTTTTAACTTTTTTGTCAAAGTTAAGCTTTGCGCATAATTCAAAGCTGTAGTTTCTTCTCGCACACCTTACCAACCCCTAACCAATTATGACGAAGATATTCTAACCCATTTACCCCCTCCAACGTGTGCTAGCATGAAAAGCCCCTTTGTTCATTACCATCCTGTTAAGCACAAGATTTTTGTTGCAGAGCGCATCGTTCCTGGAAGTTTTCTAGTGAGCGAGACACTGTCGTTTGCGGTAATGATGTAAATGTTTGGTAATAAGTCTCAAGATTATTAACTTGTAACAAAGGATTTTTAGTGCCTAAAAATTCATAAGATTTAATTTATTAATAAAGTCGCATTTTCATCCCACCTCCTCACCTCAAATTCAATCGATAAAAGTAAGGCTGTCACGGCGTCCATAAAGACTCCCCTTTTATTGATTTTCACAACAAGCTGTGTTGCCAGCTCGCAAAAATCTACAAATCGATTAATAGATTGTTCGCACATTATTTTTGAGCAAGTATCATCAATCGGAGTTGGTGGTGGGTAAGAGTGGGATGTGCTTTGGTAATAATTTAGTTAGACTAAACGGATCCTCTGAAAAGCGTCACAACGGTGGCATTCCCAATTCCATATTAATGGCTCATTAATCGCCACCTCACCAATAGGTACCACTTCACAGGGTTTATAAAAATACTAGGCTGAGAATGTTTGATTTACGGTGAGTTAGGCATAGGCTTGTACTCCACCTTGCCAATGTGGGTTGAGGTGGTCGGCAAATTTGCATACGCACACACACAGAGGCAGGTAGCACAAAACCACACCCACATAGTCACGCATTGCTTAACAGTGGGGTTAGGCTAACGAATGGGTTGTGTTTGTACCATATTTGCGATCACCGATTCGACTGGGCCTCTAGGCCAGATCGGTGGCGATGCGTATTTTAGCAGCATGACTTTTCACGCCTAACCTATTCGTTTTGTGTGTGTGTACACAGTGTGTATTTGAGCTTGGTAAGTTAGTGAATGAGCAAATCTCATGGGCAAAATATGCTTTCTGCCTTCTCTTCCCTTCTCCTTCTCGTCTGTCTTCTCCATTCCCCGACAGCTTGCTCTCTACTCTTCCTTTTTCTGCTCAGATTTAGTACACTCGTTAGTAAAATTGATACCTGATTTTTTTGCAGTTCTTATAAAGTAAGGACGGTGGTTGTTTGTTTGTTTCCCTCGACGAGCCACCATATAAGTCGATGCTTGAAAGATGTCGATGGAGGTGAATAACGACCCAGAAGAAAATGTCTATCTCTTTCATGAGCCCAATCAGCAGGAATCAATTCTTCGACACCTACTCGACCAGAGTTGTCCTTGTGGACAGGTTGGTTTGTAAAAGTCAATTCCTTTTGTCACTTACAAAATAAAACTCAATTCGGCTGTCATGTAGCATTTTTTGTTTTAGGCCAGTGAAGATGCTGAAAAGATATTACATGACACTCAAGTAATCTAAGTGCATTGTTTGGTACTATTATTAGTTGACAGATTTAAGTTTGATTCACTTTAAAAAAACTGTGTAATGTGTTTAAAAGATAACGATGAGGGAGGGTCTGGAGGCCGTCATATTGTTTTCTTCCTGACCATGGGTTTTAGAAACGCATCGAGAATAATATCGAAAGTCTGGACTATCTTCGTGGAATAAGTCGCTTGGAGAGGGACTTCGTCGTAAGTTGTGTGGCTTGTTTAGCTGACTAGCCGGTGTCAATGAGATGAGGCGATGCTTAAATGGCAAATGCGGTAGTGTTGAACAGCCTGCAATTTCTTCCGCTTCCATTTTAGCACTTAGCGGACAAAGTTGTTCAAACCTCTCTTCATTTGTCTCACGACTGCCGAAACATCAATCGAGAGGCACTCGATTCGGCGGTAACGTTTGATAGTTTTTGAAGAGATCCTAACCCAAGGAACTATTAAAACCGAAATCCCCTTTCTTATTTTAGCGACTCAACGAGGAGGTGGGCAACTCCTGGGAGCACATTACACATTTGGGCTACATGCTGCAGACTCATGTCAACCACGCCAAACGCTACCACCTGGTAATTGCGCACCTTTTTCGAATGAAGTCGAAGCCTCCACCTCCTTCATAAGTTTGATTATTTTTGAAGCTGAGAAGCAATACAAGAGGGCGCCAATAGGTTGAGCTTTTTACTAAGTCCACACATTCGGT
Organism: Hydatigera taeniaeformis; assembly: GCA_900622495.1. Lineage (NCBI taxonomy): Eukaryota > Metazoa > Platyhelminthes > Cestoda > Cyclophyllidea > Taeniidae > Hydatigera > Hydatigera taeniaeformis. The sequence continues at coordinate 44,551 of UYWX01000097.1, forward strand.
AATTTACGAGACGAATGCTGCTTTGGGAAGATTCTTTCCTCCCAAACAGCGGTTTCCAAACCATACGCCGCAATGGTGAGATGATCTGTCAAGTGCAGTTAGCAAGTCACGTAAGGTCTGAAGACAGCACAAATGATTTATGGTTAGCATTTTTACATAAGACCGATGCAAAAATTGTTTTCGTTTCCCTTCAGTTCCACTTGGAGCTTGAAAATCTTACACGTCAAGTGGATGAGTTGGAGGCCCATGTGGATGATCTGAAGGTCCATCAGGCAGCCACGGAATCAGCAATCAACACTTTCTGCAAGGAAATTCGACAGTCTCTGGTAAGTCACGACATCTTCATTCGTTCAACATCATTTGCTGAAATAATGGCCACCGTTGACGCCAAAGTTTGCTTTGCCCCTACCGCATTATTCCGCGTGCACGCCTCGTGGGCACCTCTGAACCACCACAAAGGAGTCAGTAGGTGCCCATTTATGTAACAACACCCCTTTCCTGAGAAAATTATCCCATTGAGTTTTCGTTATTAAAATCCTAAACGTTTGGTGAAAGGTAGGTTAGAAACCCACATTTGCTGTTTGATGATAGAAAAGTTAAAAAACTGCAGAACTGCTTTTCAAAACCCATCAACACAAGGTTTTTCTTTCTCGGTGGAAATGCGGTTGATCTTAGCCACGTCGTCCTTCTCTACTTTCTCCTTCGTTGTTGGATCGGCTTCCTTATTTCTGCACTCCTTTATGCCTGCAAGCGCGTGGCATCAGGCGCGATCACCAATTTTGCCTGTTCTCCACATCACCGTTTGTCTTGGCCTTTTGAAATACTGTTAAACCACCAAAGTGGTGAAGGATGCACATCAAATCAAGTCGATTTTGTAACTGCGTAACGGACAAACGGTTTTCATGGAAAACCCTTTTTTCATTCCGAAATCGATGTATTAGGAGTTCTTCGTAGAGGCCTTCATGAACTGGCAAAAGCTCAACAGTCAACTGTCCATTGTAAATCCTCTGCATCGCCGAATGCCTCTGCTCCACGGCCTCCACAGTGGGGTACTGATGGCTTCCATTAGTCTATCATCTGCCAATGGGAAAGTTGGACGCTTCCTTCGAGCAGGCACACGCGTCCACGTGCGTGCCAATCGCCCAGCCGATTTGATGCACAGAGAATGGTTTCTAGTCGATCCGTCAAAGGGCATGGAGCCAGGAGGAATGGTGATTGGATCTGTTCCCGCCGCCTTTGTTTGGTTGAATTCACCTGAAACATCGCCTGAAAGGGCCGAGACCGATGATGTGATGGTGCGAAGGGAGGTGGAGATTAGAAGGAGTCAGTCAACATCAGCGATACCACGGAGATTAAACAACTTAGTAATGGTCAAAGAGTAAGTCCTTTTTAAGCGAAACGGTCAAAGCTATCGTAGCTCAATCTACCACCTTTTTGAAGGCCTGCAAGAGACGCCTAAAACCAAGTATGGTTGCTGTGAGGCATCGATCTTCATCTGATCGCTTAAAATGTGTTGGTAGAGCGATGAGGGAACCGTTTGGAGGTAGTCGATGGTACAAACGGAAAGTCGTCTCTTAGTGAAGGGAAGATTTGGCAATCAAGCTTGTGCTGATACGATAAATCATGACAGCGACATCAGTCTGTTTGGTCCTCATCAAAAAATTTCCCTCAACTTTCGAGTTGGGCGTCGGCATTTCACAGCAGCACAGACTGTTTTGTGCACAATTATTGCTGGTCTGGAAAGCGATTCTCAGCCCCCTTCAGCCAGGACCAGATGGCTTGTCACCCAGAATCAAGCCAAACCCTCTCCAACCGTAAAGCGTCTGAAGCTATGGACATTGTTCGTCAGAAATTTGATAGCCTGGATCGTGTACATGTCATGGAAAGACGTCTAATCAAAGACTTTGTGGTTAAGGGCTGCATCGCACTTGCATTTTCCCCCTTAAGAGTGGATCCAAGTCGCAAGTAGTCGGAGGGAGCTTCGCGTAAAAGTTTAGGACAAATCGAGTTTTTTAACATAATCTGGTACCGATGGCCCACTTAAGTTGGCAACAAAAATTTACCTTTCCCGTTTAGCGATTCCCAGGCCCGTATTAAGCCCTGCGTGTTGGAAAAGTAAAAGAAGTAATTACTCGCTCTTTATGCATTCTAGCCTGCGAAAACACCTCTTTGAAGTAT
>UYWX01000098.1:0-46578 GCA_900622495.1 Hydatigera taeniaeformis
CATCATCAAAGTTCTTCCCCTCTGGCTTATGGTTGTGCCAGGCATGACAGCTCGCGTGCTCTTTGCAGGTAGGCGTGAGGTGATCGAGTTATTCCGTCCCCTTTGCTCTGCGTAGACACAGTTACTTGTGGATCTGCTCCGCTTTGCTCCGAAATCTGTGGCAAGGCTGTGGGATGCTCGGACATTGCCTATCCCTCCTTGGTTTTGAATGTCCTACCGTCGGGAGCCAGGGGGCTCATGCTGGCCGTCATGATGGCATCGTTGGTCTCCAGTTTGACTAGCATTTTCAATTCGGCCTCCACGATTTTCACTGTTGACATATGGCGATTAATTCGGCCTCACAGCCGTGACGCTGAAATTATGATTGTCGGCAGGTCGGTTTTATTTTCCGCTTTTGGAAGGAAGGCGATGATGATTACCTCATTTCTTTGTTGAACTACAGGGTTTGTGTCATCATTTTGGTGGGAATCGGCATAGCTTGGATACCGATTGTTCAGTTGAGTGACGAGTTGTTTGACTACGTCCAGTCAGTCACCGGCTACCTCGCACCGCCTATTTGCGCCGTCTACGTTTTAGCCATATTCTGGAAACGAACCAATGAGAATGTAAGACATGGACCCTAACTCTCCATATCCCCTCCACCCCACCCCCTCTCTCCCACTACTTTCCACTTTTTCCATCATTTTCCTACGCAATGAGATGCTCAGCCCTCTTTTGCTCTTTGTAGGGATGTTTTGCAGCTCTGATTGTTGGTCTGGTGATGGGAGTGGGTCGTTTTGGATGGGAATTGGCTTACGCGAAGGTGCCCTGCGGAGATACTCCCATAGATCCACCACACTTTCTGCTCAAAGTTCACTACCTCCATTTCTCTATCCTCCTCTTCGTTATTCCTTTCGTCGTAGCTGTCTGTGTTAGCCTTGTGACTGCACCTCTGCCGACATCTTATGTAAGTCGATTGAAGGTGGTACCGTATCACCAGCGAATTGTTATTCAGCCAACTTTTCTTTTGCCGCTCACTGACACTAGACTCGTCGTCTTGTCTTCTCTGAAATACACACTCCTTTTGATCCCAATTTGGACGGACCTAAACTCACGATTGTCTCAGATGAGGCGAAACAGGAGTGGCTGGAAGGTACAAACGTTGGCGACTTAAGTGACACCCTTAAAGAAATTGTTCCCTGAATTGCCTGATTTCCTTTAGAAGAGGCGAAAATGAAGAAACCGGAACTATCGGCATGGCGAAAAGTCCTGAATTGGTTCTGTGGAATTGAGTCGATGCAGGACACCAGAGAGCCAGTCTTTACATTGGATGAGGCGAAGAAGTGCATGCAGGAGGCAGAGCGTCAGAGTAGTATTGAGGAGAGTACAAAAGGTCGAATCATCACCTCCATTGGCATCACTCTCATGCTTTCTCTCACCATCTTCATTTGTGGCTTCTTTGCATAACATTAGTGTTTTTTTTCGGTGTTAATTATTTTCCTTCTAATTAAAAACTATAAACACGTATCTGTGATTCGACTACTTTCTTGTTAAGAGGGTGGGTGATTCTATTGCCATGTTAAGGAATCGGTTTTCCGACTGCTCAAACAGAGCTTTGCAACCATTTGAATGCTCGCTTCCTTCGCTGATGGACCTCAAAGTGTACTTACGAGGATACAAATATCAAATCGAGAGAGGAGGCAAAATACGATGTGTCTCTCAAAAGCAATGAAAAGGGAAGGAGTCGAAGGAGCTTGCCAATGAACTAAAGAAAGCTAGAATCTCCCCCCAATACTACTCGAGCCTAACCTCGAGATTATCCACAAGGGTGCTTACTTGACGCGAATAGCATTTCAGTCCAGCAGTACAGCCTCCCCTCATCCTGTACTCACTTCAGAGGTAAGGCTTCTAGTTTGATCCTTCAACGTGTTACAACTTCAGGGGAGCCTTGTGACACTGCCCTTGAGCACTTACTTCCCCATCCAGTAGATGCACAAGGATCAAGTGCTTTAACACATCTGTGGCAATAAATATTGCTTCAGATTCTACGCCTTGTGGACATAAACAAGCATCTCCAAGCCCTTTGGCACCAACACCGAAGTACGGCTCTGAAGACTTGCCAAAGTCCGCTTTCATTGACCGACTTTAATGCGTAGCACAAACCCCACCTCATTGGCTCAGCGGTAGGCTTTAATTACGCTCTGAATTAATTCCTCGGTAGAGGCATTTTTTCGCTTCCTTGAAAAAGGTGTGCCAAAGTTGGTATGCAAATTCAAGTCGGTAGAACCTGATCTAGCAAAGCAAAGAAGGCATGAAAAAAAATAATCGCCCTCTACTGTGACAAGATTTATGCTTTGAACTAAATGGCTCCTTTAAACAACAATGAAGACGAAGGCAAGGAAAGGGAGTGGTGATTCGACAAGTTATTTATTTGTTCAGAAGCCGCTGATACAATTGAAGTCTTCCTTCAAACGAGTTGTCAATGTTTTTGCACAAAACTTTGAGGACCCACTTCTTGAATATCCCAAAACACTTCACCGACTTCCTTTCATCTTATCAGACATCATGCTTCTTGAAAGGAGAATACAATTGTTACATAGGATACTCATCACAATGACATTCAGGAACGAGTAGAAACACCACGTAAAACTTCTCTATTGGTGCACCCTCATCTTCGAAGAGGCCGTAATTTTCCTACTGAGTGAATCTTGCATAGCCATTGTAGACGCTAATCTAGATGCTTCTTCTGGAGTTCTTCTGAAGTTCTTTGTTAGAAGGATTTACCAATAAATATCAAGAGATATCATATCAGTCGAAGAAGGTAGACAAGGGATCTCAGACGAGTGTTATGGTTCCTGCGGGTCGTCCTCACGTTTCTTAAACACTGTGCTCGAACTGAGTTTCTGCACAATATTTAATGCAGCTTATTTGGAAGTAGAAAATATGAAATAAGATGTCAAACGAGTAGATCAGGTAAGTGCAGAAAGAATCATCCCGCATAACATTACCACGATCACACTTTGAGTATGTGTATAACGAGATCATGAGACACCGCAATCACCTATTGGTTGAGGATGAAAGCGTTGTTTGATTTGATATTATGTATGAAACAAATTGGCTTGAAGAACTATCGTTGAAGAGGAACATTTACAGTGGCAGTTAATAGTAATAAAGTTAGGGATAAGCTTACTGAAGCTCACATATCAAATTTACGAGTGTTGAACAGGACTATTTCCTAGGTTTTCCATAGACTTTCAAAAGAGGCCTTTCTTGGAAGAGTATTATTAGGCATTAGTAAGGTTAACACCGAGTAAGAAAGCGTGTGCAAGAACGGGTCCACCTACTGGTTAAGGAAATTTTCTCGACAGAGCACCGCGTTTGAACTGAGTTTATGCCTCCCACATGTAAAAGCTATTTAAACGCATAACATTTGATCCAAGGGTGGCCCAAGAAGTATATGGTCATTCTACCATAAGACTTGTCGGGACTTCCGTAGTCAGACGGAAAGGGATAGAGATATGCCATGAAAAACCCTAAAGTCAACTAACTTGACAGAAGCATAATGGCTACTACACCTTGGGGCAATCTGTAGAGCCTGTCTGCCTACCCTTATTTCCTTGAGCCTTGTACTTTAGGAGGAGGTTAGTCGCAGAGATTTATTTGGCAGTGTACACATAAAGGATGGAAGCACAGATGAGTTGGAAAGCAGATATGACTCGGAGAATGAATCCTCAATCCCCTCACGCACTGGGTTCGTGTTCGAAGTAACGTCCCCCTTCTTCCCTATAACAGCAGACCTAGACATACTAGTAAATATTACACAATCGATTAAACAAAAGGTTACATCTACGGGAGAAAAGTTCTCTGTTTAGTGCGACCATGTAGGAGTGTCGTCGGATGCGAGTCAAGAAGGCGGTTCGGGATATCATCGCTGTTCGCCCAAAAATATTGTTTAACTAGATATAACCAACACAACAACTTTAGAAGCTTGCAAGTGCAAAACAGACTGAAGTAAAAAAGCAGTCTAACCTCTACAATACTCATCTTACAAGTAGCTCAAGGTGTCGGTAAAATTCAACCATTAATCTAGTCCTCCGATTTTTTGCCAGACATCTTCCTTGAGGAACACAAAGCCTTTGGCTATTCAATGCGAAAACTTTGTTCGTAGAGAATACCACTGCGCTCCAAAATTGTCAGCTGAGATGAATCGGTACTAGCGTTCAATGCATTTGCCTGCTTTCATCAAAGAATCATTGCTCAGCTATGGCTGCAGGCTCCTGAACCACTGACTTCATAAGTGAATTGTGTGAAGAGGATTTATTAAGCAGTCTTTGCAGAATAGAAAGGGATTTGGGTGTGGATAAGACGGCGGCATAAAGTTACCGCGCGGATGGATCCTCGCGTTCTTCAAGCACAGATTTCATTGTTCGAATTGACAATCCGCCCTCCTCCCATCTCCTATAAGGGCAACATAGGACCCATCGGTATACAAATTGCCGTGGCTACATATACTTTTGACTCTGCTCGAAATGTCCCATTGGCGTAGAACCACAGCAATGTTAAAGGATAAAAGAGCGCTGTAGTGCTCCGTGGCTATCGCTAGTTCGAAGAAGGCATTAGGTTGAGCTAAGTGCATGTATTATCGGAGGAGAACGAGGAGGCTTTGGGCTTTGATTTGGCCTAAAAGTAAGCTACTTTGGCAAGAGCACATCAGAAATTAGCGCGATTGCCAGATATACAGATAATTATATAGACAAGGTAGCGCTAGCATAGTACGCAACACAATGCATGTACTTAACACGGGAATGAAATGATTGTGAGACCACCCATAGGTACAAGGCTTGCCTCCACCTAAGCCCAAAATGTATAAAAGCGCTATATACAGATTTTTATAACAACAGGAAAGTCTTTTAATACTTGTGATGACTTGCTTGTGTGACTAACGGCATGGTTGGCGGTCACTCCAGTGCTCATCTTGAGCTCGGCTGCTTAGACTAGCCTTCTGGCCCAGCCAAAGTCCAAATCCTCCTACATCATGTAGAATGCAAGCATTCCACTTTAAATTATGGCTCGACCTACATAGTGGAATGGTTGCAATCATCAAATGTAGGAGATATTGAAGTTTAATCTATATTTGGTCCAAATTAATTATTTTCGACATTTTTCTCAGGTCAAAATCCTCCCACAATAAAAAGAATTTATAAGTAAAAGGAGCCTAGACAGCTTTTGTAATAATTGGCTTATGTGATTACCCGAAGTCTGGCGGTTACGGAGGATCTTGTTTTGCCCTAATACTCGTGAGATCGCAATCGAGTTGAGCAAAAAACATATCCATTCTTATCTCCCTACAATGCATGCATTCAGCCGAACTTAATGCAATAAATTGTTTATGACCTTCGAGCTGAGCCAACCCTCCACCTCCCCTTCTCCCTCCATTATACATGCTGCTGCTCAACTCAATACCCGCTCCTACCCAATTGGAAGTCTCGTGACACCACACCAGTGGCAACAGAATGCCAACCCGTCTTCGGTTAACGACTTCTATCCTAGCACCCACCTCTCGTCTCATCTGCCTACGGTGTGGAGGGATCGCACATCCTGCGGGTAGGACACTGTCCGCATTATTCTCAGCACAGGTGGTGAGAATGATGTCTACACTTGGTTCCACCTTGTGCTCGTGTCGCACAGCAAAACCAGTAATAACCGAGTAATATACTGAATCTCATGGTAGTTGATGATTGGTGCAGCTGGCTGGTGGGACTGTCTTGCAGTACCGAAGGTTTGTTTTGGGATGGGTGGTGAGTGTGGTAGCCAAAGTGAGTGCCGAGGAGGTAACCCCGTAGGAGATAGAGAGGGGAGGAAAGAGGGTGGGTGATGCAACTCTCTGTTTGAGTGGTGACCTGATATCTGGTGGTTGTTTTGGGGATCGTGTGGCAATCGCTTTGCTTTTGCACATGTATGTCGACCAATGGATCAAACTAAGGTTTATTTTCTAATTCTCCGCTAATAAGCATGCATTAATGGGTCGTTTTTCCGGTGGTGATACTCATAACAAGTAACATTTACCTCGTGACTGAGGAGTATCTATATCGCATTGTTGCCGCAGCATCTCGGGACCTCCTGGCCAGTATACGAAGTCAGTAAGTGCAGTTGGATACATGTATACTTAAGACGACAGGACAAATGAACCTGGATATGGCTCGAGCGCCGGCTCACGTGTACAAGGACTAGAAAAATCCTAAAGTGACCGCCAAACGTTAGGTAGTCACATAAACAAATTATTACAATTACTTTGATCAATCGGAGGCAATGCAGATAATTCGGAACTTGTGCACCGGTGTAAGTGCGAAAGGAAAATTGAGAAAATAATACTTTTCTGTGCAAACATCTGATGCCTGGTGGTTACCTTAAAACGCATCTTGTCCTTGCATGCGTGGACTGGCTTTTGGATGTGCTTAGGCTCAATCGCTTTGCTCTCCCTAGAATACATGCATTCAGTTCTACTTAACGCCTGATCTTAGCCTTTGGGAAGTCTTAATACACCGTAGAGATCTTAAAACTGATAAATACAATCGAGTGTACCCAAAATATTTCCAGTTATACATGTTGTAGCTTTGTTCACCTTAAGCATACTGATCCATTTTCTCGTCAACAGCTAGAACGTCGATTTACCATCGTAACATAAGTAATTTGAATTATTGTGCCACTGCGACAAAGTGTGCAAACTATAGTCTCGTTTGTGTTATCCACACTTCAACTTTTAAATTTGAGCTTTTACTTTACTATGCTGCCCAGAACACCATTCACCTAACTTGAACTGACCAATCTAGAAATGGCAGAGCTCCCAATGAGCGGTTTTTTGGATGAGGCTAAGCGTCTGTTTGGCACTGATAACCTTTACACACTACTTGGATGTAATAAGTCCAGTAGTCAAGCTGAAAGTAAACCTCTTCTGTTAATAAACTTTGCTAGTCAAAAGAGCGTACTATAGGTGCTCGTTGAAGTACCACCCCGACCGTAGTGAGAGGAGCAATAAAACTCTTGCTACTGCACAATTCCAGGTCATCTCCAAAGCTTTTTCCATCTTGTCGAACAAGGATGCCAAGGATGCATACGACGAGACAGGTTTGTTGGACCACCGTCCCTAACATTTCAAATAAGGAGTAATCGGAGAATCCTTCTCGGAGAAGTCATTCGAGGACTGGCTCGACTACTTTAACCTCATTTTTCCAAGGTTCACTGAGAAGGATATTGAAAAGCAAAAAAAGAAATACATCGGGAGTGAAGAAGAAAGGAACGACATCGCTACATACTACGAACGCTATCGAGGCAGTATGGATAAGATTATGGAAAGTGTCATCTTCGCTGACGCTTTTGACGAAGATCGTTATCGCGGTATAATCCAAGCTTTAATAGATGATAAGGTCGTAAAGCCCTATGATAGCTTTGTTAAAGAGCCTGCGAAAAAGCGTGCCAGGCGTTTGAATAGGGCCAAGAAAGAGGCTGCAGAGTTTCAACGACAGGCGAATGAACAGAAGGGGTCAGAGATGAGAGGAGATTCGATGGATTCTCTGATTCTTGCTATCCAGGCTAACAAGGAACAGCGCATGAAGGCCGCTGACGATCTAATCGACAATCTTGCAGCAAAGTATTGTCAACCGCCAAATAAGAAGGCCCGTAAGAGCAGTAGAATGAGAAAGTGAGTTCCATCGCGCTTACAACAAGTCACCTATTTTGTTATAAGATTGTAGAACACGGCTTATGTACAGCAGTCGATGTATTTGAAATAACAGCTAAGAATAAACACAATTATTTTATCCGAAATGGTTCCTTGCGAGCTGTTGAACCTTCCTGAAGAAGGCTTCCGATGTGATTCTGCTATTGGGCTCAAAGAATGGGTTGAGAGACAGCTAAGGTTAAAAGATATACTGCATCCACCTACCCGGACATAGATTTCATATACATCTTGAAAGAATTGGCGAATCTTGTCCTCATTGTTTTCTTCGTGCATAAAGAGGAACCTTAGACGTACACAGCATTAAGGAAAGTGAACATCACTGTTGAGGCGAATGTGAGATGCTTTGCAGAGAGGAAAAGGATATCTGATGGAGTGACAAAAGCGGATACGAGCCATTCATTAAACTTGTCCACAATCTTCAGGTACGTTGATGACGATGACCACATATTCTCATCAACCATATCAAGGGCTGCGTGCGCAATGAACTGATTCAAATACCTAAAGTCCGTCTGATTTAGAGCAAATTTGAGCTATGACAGCCATTAGTACCTTCTGGGCTGGTGCTTTGGGTGCCAAACCGTGGGTTAATTCAAAAAGGGGGTTATCATCTGACCCCACTATCACAAAGTAGTAAGAACCACGCATTGGGATTTAGTAGCTGTAAAAGGTAAGGGAGTGAAAGCAGATCATAATGCCTGATAGGACATGGAATTGCAGACAAAGAGTATGAAAAGAAAAACAGAGGGGGACTAGCGTAGGACGCTGTAAATTTATTACAAAAAGTACTTCAGATTAAAAATGGAAATCTGAAGGTCAAGGATATAAGAAAAATAATTTAGGATCCATGTCCCTATCACGGACATACCTCCTAGCGATAATAATTTGGCAACTCATTCAACAACAAGTTTAAGTCAAAGCAAAATATACAGAAAATTTTCACAATTTAATTGGAAGAGAGACCATAAAAACGATATTGGTTGAAACCTAATAAAACAATTGGCTCGCATGATGAGGCAACAAAAGCTGCAATAGCGCAGACTGTAGGTGCGCAGCGACCAAAAGCAGTACATTGATAAAATCGGAATCCTCAGTTACTGAAACGACTGCCGCATAAATGAAAGCAGCTCGAAACGCCTGAGCTGAATAAAAAGATAAGAAAATAGCGAAGATGCTCGCTAATAATGGAAGTTTAGGAGGGAACCTAAGATGTTTTTTTGATAAGTCAATAAAAGAACAAAGTTCAAACAGAAAAAGCACTAAGCCGAAATCAGAGGAAATGTATAAAACAAGACACACAAAATAATGACTTTAAATCGTGAACAGCCAGTCTCTACACTTGCAATAACATTAAGTCAAGGAAACCAAGAAAGCCTGGCTAAATCTAAAAATAAGACAGCGCTAGTCTTGCGACAACGACGAAACGATACGCTATTACTGATCCAATAAGAACGCTGAGAACAACATTGATAACTTAGCTTATTGTATAAAAGGCAGCGAAACGCACTCAAAAACAAAAAAACGAATCTGTGCCGGAAATGGAAGAAGTACGTGGTGTAAGAAGCAACAGACCAGCAGAAGCCCGCAGGCAGAAGCTGGAAGCAGCGTCGACACTAGGTCGTCCAATTTTCTTAAGGTATGTTGACTCATACAAACAAACATGGACAGAAGGCATCAGCATTTATGTAGTCGCCACAGGGGCCACTATAGGCTATTACTCTATAGATCTCTAGCCATATACGCATGCAATTCAGTGTTTCAAAAGTCATTTTGTGTTAGATACTCGTACATTGTGACCTAGCTGCATGTCTTTTAGCCTCTCGAAACTCAGAATCAACCACAAACCCACTTTGCTGAGTGTCATTATTATCGGAATAACTTAGAAGTTAGCTGAGGCCCTCAAAACCGCTGACAGTGTCGTACAAATAGCACACTGGCCTTATTGTTGCCCAAAATAATCTTTTGACAGCATTTTCTTGCAGTAAGCTTTGCTTGACTTTTCATGGCTAAGAAAATTAGAACGCTACTCCTGCCTAACCGTCAGACCTTGCCGCCGTGCGAACAAACCCAGTATGTGTGGTAGAAGAGTGCTAGTTTGCTTTGACTCTTTACCTGAGACTTGCTGACAAGAGTAAGTAACATGCTGATGCCAGTGGAACGAATTGAAGTCTAAGCCGCACAATACCCTGGATAGGGCTCTAAAGGCTTTCTTTTTGCAATCCAGTATCCATGCCTGGATACTGCCACTACTTTCGGAATCTTTCATCGTTTTCTTTAGGTACTAGCCAATGAGCTTCGGGCCTGATGACTCTGGGATACTCGAATATAAGACCGAAGAGGAGGCTCAAGAATATATCGATGGCTTAGGTCCCAAGTATGAATATGGTTGCCATCGTGAGGGAAACGCGACTCGTACGTTCGTGAGAGCGTGTCTGCCACTCCTTGGCTGGCCGATTTACTTAATATTGCTTCCACTTAGGTGCATTTTAGAATGCCACTCTTTGGCTCGTTGGTACGCTAGTTTCAAACATGATTTTGTCAAAGCCGAGGATGTGTATCGCCAAAACTGTTTTCATCGTCGATATGCTGAAAGCTGTAGCCACTACGCTTTCTACAAGCTCTTTGGCGCCGCCGCCATCAAGCGCGACCCCCTTCAGGCCTTTGAAGCCCTCAAATTTGGCTGTCATGTCTGTGAAAACCCCAGATGCTGCCAGGTCGGAGTCGCTTTGGTTGAGAGTAAAATTGGTTTTAATGAATTCCTTCAACTATTGTAGTTGAACTATTTGTAAAAAGGAGGATGTTCAGGTAGTCGATTTGTTCAGAAACCAATTTCCAGCTGAGATGATAGGAAGCTTTAAGGCATTAAGTCGAGCGACAGAGTTGATACTACCGAATTAATGTAACCATAAGTCACCTTTGTTTTCCCCTTAGAGTGCCGGTGAGTTGCTGCTAGAAGGCGCCATCAGCATGAAACAGGCCACTAACGAGAGTGCAATGGATTACTTCACTCGAGCGTGCAATTTAAATTTGCCAACGGGTTGTTTCTACCTTGGTGGACTCTATCACCACCGCGCAGAGGCAGAGCGAGCAGCGGAGGTGGAACGAACAGGTGTGGCGCAGCGGCGGACGCTGTCAGAACTTGAGACAAAGCTTCGTCAATCAGCTGCGGCAGCATGGGCGCGCGCTTGTGAATTAAATGGTCATGAGCTGGCCTGCCGCAATGCATCTCGGGCCTATCGTCTTGGTGATGGAGTAGAACGTGATGAATCCAAGGCTGCAGCTTTTGAGGCCCGTATTAGATCTTGAAAACAAACACGATGGAAACGGGTGGGAAATTAATTCCCGTAAATGTGCGCTTGTCGTGCTTCTGCCTCGGTAACTTATTTGTGATGCGATCTCTGCTTCAGGATGGGGTGTAGGGAAGAGAAGGTGATCCTATCCAACTCAAGTGTTGACTTTCACTCCTTTGTAACAAGCATTATTCAACCAAATACGACTAGAAGAATAGGAGATGAAGTAGTGAAATGAGTGAATGAAGGAATTAGTGAATGAGTGAATGAGTAGCAACTTGAACTCCTGTTAGGATCGAATCTTCTGCGGGATTATGGTTCGCTAAAATGTTCAACTGAATCAGAGACGTTTTGAAGCGTGATTAGGGGTTCCATAGTGCTAGAAACTTCCAAAGGATAAAATTTACGACTCCCTCCATTGGGATATAGTAAGGCGAAGCACATTCCTTTGTGATGTCATTTCTGATCGCGGAGTAGCCGAGCCCTATCGCATGGTCAGGTGACTAGCTTTTGACAACTAAGCTGCGATCTTGCTGAGTTACACACGGTTGCATTGCAATTATCGGCATTAAATCTTCGAAGTGTTCACCTATGCATTTTAAGGCGACACTAGCAATCGTCTGCAGAGTTCGCAAACGTCCAATATGCAGTTAAACACTAGCAGAGTTAGAACCCCGACTATTTACTCGGAGTGCAATGGACGAATTCAGACCCAACTTTATCACAGACCTTCAGGGCGAGTATGGGTACAGAATCATGGATCGTGTTACAAGTCATTGCCACAAAGAGTGATAGAAAGCACATGATCAAATACAAAACATATATAGGGATTTGATAATAATCCACTCGAGAAATGACATGAAAATAGGCGCGTGAGAGCTAGAGTTAACTTGACTTCCTCACCACTTGCTATGATATCTAGTGCTCAAATAGCGACCGGCCTTTGGGAGACCGTACTACCAAGCGGAAGGGATGCTCGCACTAAAGGAAGGATTGTTTTTTGAACTTGAGATCGGTTGGCCGGGAGTAACTACTCAACCGTCTCCACTAGAGAACGTGAACATTTGAGCTTGGAATGTTCCAGATCTGTGTCAATCTAGAAGAAGAGAAGTTGAAAGAAAATGGACTCCTGAGGACTTATGAAATCTCTTGAGAGCTGGGTAAGTGGTGCTTACTCTTTAGCGGACGAGTTGAAGCCCTGCGGTCCGCAGATCAGACACAGGAGAGAAGTGGCGGGAGAGTTAAAAAATGTCTCAAAGGATTGAGGTGATGTTAGGTCATTGATCCTACCGATGCTGACATTAGATTGTTTTGATGCCTCACTCCCCTTGTCTTCCATCAACCAATAGTGCACCTGGAATCTACAAACAGCAGATTTTAGTATTCCTACTGATAAAGTATTTCAGTAGGTAGCAAGGCATGCGAAAATGTCCTTAATCCTCTCATTTATTTTTTTCAAGGTTCATAAAGACTACAAAATATGTAAAGTCGGGTCTAGAAATTCCCATGATCATTAACACTGTATGAAAAGAGTTCTTACCGTCTATCTGATGATGTGACGAGATCATCGAGTTGCGAGCGCAGAATCAAATCCTCCTCGTGCGTATTGAACCAGAGGAGGCGGAGATGAGATTCACGCAGTGACAAAAGGTACTGGATTAAGGGTAGGAAAGGTGTTATTCCACTTCCCCCGCACAGCATACACACAGACGGCCATGGCCTGAATACATCGCCAAAACGGTGCAGCAGAATGTTGGCTCTGAGTTGACATTGAGGTAAACTGACTTTGACCACAGAACCTGAAAAGATAAGGTGACAGTAAACGTTTCGGTTTTACAATGTAGTTACACTCGGGTATGCTACTTATTTCAGTGAAACAAACCTTTTACCGCATTAGCCAAGAACTTGGAGACCGTGCCATTGGGGTAGACCTTGACGAGGATATCAAAGTATGATGAATCGCGAATTTTCTCCTTTTCTGGAGAAAGATTGACGCAAGTAGGGGTGTAGGGTCGCATATGAACCAAGCCATTGGCATCCGTCACGCAAAGGAGGACGTGATGCAAAAGAGGAATGGGAAGATGTGCCTGTTCCATCAGCCACTTGAGTCGAAGTAGTCGGTAGGGCGATGTATCGACGTGGTCGGAGGAGACGATTTCGCATTTCATAAAACCAGCTGAATATGAAAAGAGAAGGGAAGGGAAGTTAAATGTGCAGACCCTCTGATCTTTGCTGTTTTTCAACAGTTAAGCAGATCTCTACGATTATAAACAAGTTTTAGCTAGCTCCATGCGACCTGTAACACCTTCAAAAGAGTATTTAAATATACGCGAGGTCCTACACTAAGTTATATCCTTTGGCCACTGAGGGGTAAACTACCTCGTTCAAATGCATCGGAGAAACTGAGGACTTCATCTTGGAGAACGCTTCCAAGCGTGGTGAGCTGCGATCCAGATGACTGACAATCAGAAAATTTCAGATCCAGGTACACGTGTGGATCTACTGAGAAGTAGGAAAATTGTCGGTCGAAGCGTATGCTATGCAATTTTGGCCTCAGCTGTGGTAGAAGACCTGCAAACAAAAGTACAGCCAAAGCACCAGACCAGTAGCCCAGTGAAGACGCAATTGAAACAAGCAATGCTCACGAAGCTTAAACACGTAGTATTCCTTGTCTAGCATAATGAAGAATTGCAGTATTGTGCGTCGAGGATCGACTTCATCTAATTTCGAGCTAGCTAAAAGGTGACTGGATGGTCGGAGGGATACGAGCGGCCTTCTCAACGCGATTTCTAAAGTTACCAGACATTCATCTGCCAAAGTGGTCCAATCCCATCTACAAGGAGAACCATTTCCAAGCAACACATTCAAATATGGCCGGGTTTTAAGCGCTAGCTTAGGGTGCTGACGATGGATGAGCTTCTGAGAAAAAAAAGGTACCTTCAAACCTTTTGAGACGCGCTATTGCAGGATCCATTCGCCTACTTTTGGGCAAGAAATTATCCAGACCCTCAAAGCCCAGTCGAAATGCTTTTGTTTATTATAAAATAAAGTATCAGAAAAGGCCAACTTAAGTTATACCAAATCATGGGTCATACAAAATTTGGTAAACTACCCTCAGTCTGACCACCACTGTACTTCTTCAAACTTCAAGTTTGATTATATCCCATTCATAGGCCGCAATTATGACAGGAAAAGCTTTGAGAAATGCAGGAATCACGAGACTAAAAGACCTTGTAGAATAGTTCCAGTAGCGTTAAAAAGGTAACCCAAATCGCAGCATGTCAATATCTGTGATGGTCGCTTTTTTTACAACAGAAAGGTCATTTCCATAAAATATTTCTGGGTCATCATAATATTTTTACACTTTGCAGGTTGCATACAAACCTGTCACCGCTCATCGGTCGCATTCGATTGAATGTTATCTACGCGGCTGTAGCCGAAGGTTAGACTGGAAAATCAACCATTACGAAAATTCAACCCAGTGAGGACTTTATAATCAAGATATGAAGGAGAAAAGATGGAGTTGGTCAAAGCGAGGTGGAAATGCAAAACAAGCAAAGGGCAAGAGAGGAATCTCGACTGCGAAAAGGTGTGATGCCTCATGGTTGGATTCCTTTTCCAAATGTCTATGCAAAACTTAAGTCATGAAACAAACAGAAAAAAATTGTTGATACACACCTTGGTCGTGCCGCTTGCAGATCATTAAAGGGCGGAAGTTGTACGGGCGTTAAGTTCATAGTCGGAGAGAGAACTGAAAATAAAAGAAACTTTATAAGAACCTACTGGGGTCATTAGTGGAAAACGGGACTTGACAATATTTGTTCTTAATTAACAAACTCGGTAGCAAGGAGGAATCAAAAGCAAAACAACATAAATTTATTTCGGCCTCTGGAAGAATGCTTTGCTACGAATAGTTTCCATGTGAGTACCTCTAAATTGGGAAGTTTGTTTAGAGAAATCAATCTTGAAATCTTGGGAGGAACACAAATGAGAGAATACAAGTGATCTATGGACATTTCCCACTGCTTTCCATAAAAGCCGACAGTATCAAAATGCCCTTTGTAAGAGTGTTTTAAAACTTGCAGTTTGGAGAATTCTTGAGGCGGTTGGATGAAACAAGATAACCCTTCTTCAAGCGATGAATCATGTACGGGCTTATATATGCATGCGCCTAAAGTATAAAACATCGAGTTAGGCAAATTAACATTTAATTTTTTTACGATATGAATTATGTCTTACGCATCGAAACGCCTCAGTAGCATCTGTGCCAGCGTACTGGGCGATGATTTCGGCCCCACCCGGGTGATATTCAGCAAATAGCGTCACATCAAACACTTCAACTGAAAAAATCGCTAATGCAGGGAACAATAAAGGCAAAAATAAATGCACAAAAGACTAAGAGGTTAAAATGTTGCACAATACCTCACAGTGTAGAAAGGTAGCCTAAATTTGAAGTCAAGAGGAATGTAAATGAGAATCATACCGGTTGTACCGTTTCGCAAGCCGATCCACATATCACCTTTGGATGTGTGCTTCGCTAGTTCTTCTGCCGTAATGGGCTGGTTTTCAGGCTCTCGGTTAAGATATTCGGGGGTTCTTATGTAAGAATTCCAGAAGCCGATGCCCCTGAGCAGCATTCATTTTGCAAGTTTTAACATTATTACGAAAGGAAGTAAGGTATGGAGCCCAAATACAAAGTTATAATTGAAGATTATTGAAATACTATAATGTTCTGCATTAGATTACCCATACAAACGGACAATAAATACACATAACACAGCCTACTACATAGAAAAAAAGGCCTTACATGAATTCTCGCTTTCTACCGGATAGAGTGGAAAACGTAGAAACAGATATGGAGGGGACCTTGCGATTGGAATCCATTTTTGATAGACAGCAACAAGCCGTGCAAATGAATGCAATCTGAGTACCAGTACTCGGGTGATAGGCAAAATACTTCACAAAAATTTGACGAAAGTTAACAGGAATGGCAGCTATAAGTTGAAACACCAAAAATTTCCCCCGTGGATAATCCAAAGTTGACTAAGCGAAATTGCACCACTTTATCAATCCTAAAATCATTGTTAGAGACTCAAAGCTGAATACATGAACAGTTGCGAAAAAGAAAACATCTCACGAGGAAGAGAATCAACTCTTACCGAGCACTAGGTTGGATTATCCACAAGCCTAAAGTGCACACAATCTTGAAAACATTACTGCCATAATTAAATTGTTAAACACACGATAGCGAGATTAACAGTCACCATAATGCAAGCGTACCTTTAGGTTATATGAATAACTTATCTCTTGATCTTTATGACGAAATTGGGAATATTTCAGGATATTTTCTACTGGCGCAGATGCTTTATGCTTGTTTGTGTACTCCAACTAGGAAACAGATAAATTAAATCCATGAACAACTTTTACCACAGCAATTATGCGGCCAATCTTAGCCAGACAAAGTCTTTATTGCACTATTTAAATAAAACAGCTGTGATTGGCTTTAAGTAATAGACACCCGTAAACATTGCCTTGCTATAAACGGACTTATTGGAAGTAAACAACTACTGCGTATACATGACACCAATCGGTGTTTCTTGTGTATCCCATGGACTGTTCCATCCGGCAAGATTTCCTTTGGTGCAACACCGTGTTTCTTCTTCGTTCTCATCAATGTTAAAAGAATTGACGTGACCGTGCGGCCACCTAATTGAAGGCGCTTTGTCATATGATTACAAAGAGGTAATTTTGGACGCGCACTTTAGGAAGAAGTGTCTATGGGAGTATTGGTACTCTATTCGGTTTTTTTACCATTAGATAACGTATTCATATACGCACACACATTTCCCACACACCACATTTTCCGTCACATTATCTTTTGTAACGCTAAGGTTTTTAAATTCCTCTGTCCGTCGTATGAGAGCAAGCATTTTGGGGTAATTTACAAAATGAACCTCATAAGAGCAACAGTTACTATGACATGGACGTCTTGCAATGCGTCGCCAATCCGTTTGCCTGAGAACCCATCTACCGCTTTAAAAATGAGGATCATTGATTTTTCACTAAACCATGTTGATGTTTTGATCTCTGCCAAGATCTGGTTTCGCATAAGGGTCATTGTAGGGTCGTCATTTCTTCATTTACTTTGTATTAGAATGGAGGTGAGGATTTTGGAAGGTTCATATTACACTCGCTTTGTAACACGCTGAGGTTTAAGCGCCCACGTGGGGCTCGTCTAGTTTCACGGATCATCACATCACTGTATTGATTTAAACATAGCTTTATAGTTCATCGTCACCAAAATTAAAACAGCGTTGCTCCCCTTATAGAATACTTTGAAGTAGACAGTCCTGGCAGGGAGAGTGCCTTACGGGACTGAAGTTGGCAGGTGTCAAGCGCGGTTCGTGTTTTAAATGAGTCAGAGCTACCTTCTTCCTTCAAAACCAGGGGGTTTGTTGGAGCATTTGGCTATAGAACAAGTTAATAAGAGAACTTTTATTTTCAGAAGCTTGCTTTTCGTCAGCTGTCACATAAGTGGCACGGATATTACCAATGGTGAAAATAGGCGTGTACATCGGTGACGAGGAGAAGGTGGGGGTAGAGATACGGAGCCAATAAGGTGGAAAAGGTATAAAAATACAAAGGGCTTCTTAGGCATACTGTACTATTACAACCTGCCATCAATGTCGTCGTCATCGATCTTCAGATTGCGATCCTTCTTTCCTATGGTTGAGGTTTTCTCATCCTCGTCGTCTAGGCTGAGACCATCTTCGCCTACGCCCTCGTCGTCGTCACCTTTGACAGGACCGCCTTTGTATTTGAAGTGCATGGTCAGCGAGAAGAGCGCAATGATGGTTAGGCCCACGAGAATGGAGACCCAGGCGTAGGTGAAGGGCCAGTAGTATTTCTGGGCAGTGGTGCCCTCATTCATGGCGGGCACATTTGTGTAGAGACCCACACCCCAACGTAGGTAATACCAAGCATATGTTGCTGCACTCCCGTCCGGATTCTTGCTGGCCGGTGCCAGTGCAGCACACACGTACATCCCATTTACGGCATCGGGCACATTCATGATGGCCTTGTTAATTTTAAGTTGATAATTGCGTTCTTTCGTGGTGACATGCCATCCCTCCTCGGTTTCTCCTTCCTTCAGATGTCGGTATGATGCCGCTTTGGGCAAGATCCACTGCACACTCAATGCGCTTTGAATGTCAGTGAAGGGGTAATGTACTGGGTGGGTGCAATTCAATGTGATGGTGTCAGTACTTCGCACGACCCAGGGAATTCTATCCCACTGAGGAAAGTCGTCGTGAATGTCCGCGCTCACGAGTGCAGCCATGGTGATGGCGAGTAGGAGGAAATAGGCCATTTTCAGTCTATTTAGGCGATCTATTTGTAAGGAAAAAGACACAAATAAGGAGTGAGTTTGTTGCAATCTAAGCCAGTATTGAGGTTTTCATGATTAAGCACCTACCTAAGCAAAGTGACTGAGCTAGCTACGTACTGTCGTAATCTCCTCTACAGCTACTTTTGTAGCAATAAGGCAGGCCGACAAGTTGGCTGCTTTTATAGTCTCTCATGTCAAGAGGTGCGCCAAACTTGTGAAGGACGAGTGGCATTTAGATAGTCCTTTTGAATTTCTAATGCGAAATCACCAACTACTTCGCGCTCGCCACCACGTACACACCCAACCACACACTTACACACACCGTCAGGATATAATGGGTGTGATGTGGGCCTAGTTCTCTCTTCTCCGGGTCCCTTCCACCACATACACCTCAAAGAGCGGATTCGTTCCATTCATCCATTCCAACATGCAATAAAGTGTCCATTCGGACACCCCAAAAAATGCGGATCTTCGCTAGGTGGACTTGTCGATGCATCAAAAAACACAACGTTTTTTCACCAAGTAAACAGTACCCAGTATAGAATGCCTAAAAGATGTAAAACTATCGAAAACAAAAACATTAACCCTCACTCCCGTTTCCATACATCACATCTTTTGTTCGATAATGCAACCTCATCGAAGGCGCTGGGATATGTTTCGGCTCAAATTCCCCTTCGAAATGAAAGGCACGCCTAATAAAAGCTCTTCTCACCTCTACTATAGAGAGACGGGGTTCATGATTAGCGATCTTCGAGGGGAAAAGCGACAAGAGTTACAAGTTCTGTTGTTTTTTTTTTTTTGTAATAAATCCACCGAAGGCTTAACAAGCGGATTGGGGATGGAGGAGAAGCAAGTTAACTTGGCTAACAGCAATCTTTCGACTCGGAAGTACATTTAAGATGTGGATTTAGTAGTTTGCTTCTCGCCTTAATGACATTCGAATTCACCCTCTTTTCATACAAAAAAAAAAAAAAACAGTCGTTCACTAATCCAAAATGCAGCTTGCAGCAACGCTTTGAGTCGATTGGATTAGCAGAGGTCTCACCAAGTTGTAGAGAGAGAAGCACCGCCGAGGTCTCAAACATGGGTGTGCGCCATCTGACGCAGTTTCGTGGCCTACAACGGTGCTTGAAAATCATATGCTTTGATAGCTTCTCTTAAATGGAAAAAAAAAGTTTCTTGTGTGTTATCACAAAACTGGAGTTCCATTTTTCCACCACTGAGTATCGAATGCGAGGGAATTTGGTTGTTTTAATTGCGTTTAGAAGGCCAACAGAAGTTGAAAAATCGTGTTGCATAGCTATGGCATGTTTCGGCTCCATTTAATGCCACGTAAAAATGTAGAGGAGCAAAAGAGTGCAATTGCAGTAATGGCGATTGTAGGGACGAGAGTAAGGTAGGAAGTGTCTGTCCAGTTGGATGAGAAAAGAGAAGGAAAGAATGCTAAGCATTGAGGTGGACGAGTGAATGCACCGAAAAAATTGATGTTTTTGCTAGGCATACCGTTTGGCAACACGGGCGCCACTGCTTCCTCCGATAAGCCGAGAATGGTGGACTCCGGTCCTCCTTCACCGTGGTGACATTGGTGGAGTATTTTTGGTGGGAAGAATGCGACACTGACAAACAACACGCGAATGGCGGCGTGTACAATTTTGAATCTCATCCATGAAGCTTGTTGCCTGCCTCGGCATCCACGTATCCATTTGGCGGCACTAGTATGCGCGATCCCTTTGTCCTGACCTTTCTTCGAAGTAGATAAGAGCCTTGTCAAAGAATGTAGCAGACCCGGTAGGGATTTGCTGTTACATTGGGCTAAATGCGGTAATGGCGCGATAATAGCCTTACCACCTAAGGGCTGAAGAGCTGCTTAGTTATATACACATGTTAAACAAGTCAAGTTTCCTTGCGTATGGATTCAGCCGTCTCCACTAGCTGCACTTGTAGTCACACTTGTTACGGCTAACCGATGTTCTGCGGCTTAAAATTATGCATTATTCAGAAACTCCACCGTCTAATCACTTATCAAGGCGCGTTGATCACTTTCGGGTGGATTTTGTACGCCCAAAATTCATTCTACTCACCAAGGCACGATTGGTGCTCTTACACAATCCACATTCCGTATCTTCTTCATTTTGCCTTTTGGCAGCGCTATGAATTCCTTCCACTTCATTTTTAACTTTCAGGAGTGGGGTAAGGGCACTATTTACATGCGTAATCGGTACACTTAAAAAAGAAGCATGATGTTTTTAAGCATTTCGCGTTTAATCTTTATCGTACTAACGCTGCCATTGATTGCCATAAGACGGAAGGAGCCAACCAATCTCCTCACTGTGTGGCTCAATCAGCTCCTCCAACCATTCTAAAATTCGTCTTCAGAAACTGAGTTGCCAAGTCTCATTAACTCCATCCCGTGGAAGCCTCATTCCGAGTCACTCGATTGCGTTATTCTCCTATGCTTATAAACTTTGATTGAGCCAATCAGATTGGTCAAAAGCGCTTTGCCAGCTGTCCCAAAGTGAAGAATCATTGCTCTAGTGGCCTGGATCTTATTGATCCACCAATCCGATAATCAATGGTTAAGACCTTAGAATGGATGCTATCGCGATTTGGACCAGATTAGCTAGCATAGAGATTGTGGTACGATATGACAGATCAAGTTTGAATACCAAAACGTGGGCTTTACAGAGGTCGGGGTTGGATCCCCAGGTTTCATTAGCCATGCATGCATGGATTTAGCGTTACTCATCCACTCAGAAGGTAGATTGCATGCACAAGGTCATTAGAAGGCCTGAGAAAAATTAGTAAACAAAACAGGCTATTCTGGACAATTTTAAGGCAACGCATTTTTATGTAGCTCAACTTGAGCACTTACAACAAATAAAATCAGACAAAGCGTAGCTCAGCTTCCCTCACGCCTAAAATAATCTCTTCCGTGGTAGGCGTCAGCAAACACAGTTATTATGAGGGACCTCCTTGACTAATCAGCGTACCTAGACCTATGCCTCTTATTGACAGATATACAGAGGCTGTTCCAAAACAAGTTGATCTCCAAAGAAAGTTCAAACCCTCGAGTCTGACATGATAAGAATTGGTGTTGACACAGTCATGCCCTATTTTACTTGAAGGTAAGTGTTCCAAAAGTATAATTATTCTTGCCCAATCTGTGGTCCAATTATTGCAAAGTAATTCATTCTTAATGTCATTTTGGCTTGAATCTTACATAATTCTAGATTCACGGCGCTAGCTACTACTGACTAATTAAGTAGCATTCTACTCCTTATGAAACTGTCTTACGATGTATCTTGTCTAATTAAGGCTAAGGAAATAATTTACCATAGCAGAGCATATCTGAGGAAATTGCTCTAAAAGGAGTTGTGACAGTCTTCCCTCCCATCTAGAACTTGCCCGATAGCACCTCTTCGGCTTTGCCTTACAGAAATGAGCTAACACGCATGTCCTTTGATTTTCTATAACAGTAGTACCTCATATCAAGGATTACACGATTAATTGATACAATTCTGAAAATCTATCGCCTTTAAAAATGTCTTAAGGAGATATATTAACTGTTTCTCCAACAGGAGCGACAAAAGAACCAGAAAAGGGGAAATAGTGGGAGGAATGCTTATAAAAATGCACTTGACAATGTTGATGCAATGAACAGCGTCCGGATTAAACCTTTTCTGCCTTCATTGAGTATGACTGATTGTCGTCTTCCGTTAGAGTGTCACTGCTAGTATCAAAGTTCTCCGCATCAGATGAAGCCTTGGGACCGCCCTTATAGCGGAAGTGGACCGCCGACGAGAAGAGGCCAACGGCGGCAAGTGCCACGAGGACGGAGACCCAGGCGTACGTGAATGGCCAGTAATACCTATGGGATGGAAGAGACGAGATTACTTCACACCCACCCTTAGGCACAAAGCAAAACACTGAAAGCAGTACTGGTTTTAATGACAGGCAAACAGATGGGTAAAAAAACTTGCTTATGGGCGATGCCTCCCTCCAGGAAGGCGGGAATTTTGCTGTAGAGACCTACGCCCCATCTCAGGTAAAACCAGGCGTACGTTTTATTCCCTCCTGTCGAAAGGGCCACCTCGGCCAGAGCAGCGCATAAGTACATTCCATTCACCGTCTCTGGCTGGCTCATCTTTGATTTTTCGATGACAATCTTGTACTTCTTATCTTTACCCATCACCTTCCATCCCTCGGAAGCGCTTCCTGGGCCCATCCGCATATACGAGGTGTGTTCAGGCAGTATCCATAGGACCTTTAAAATACTGTCCAATTTGTTGAATGGATAGTATCGTGGATGGTAGCAAGGCAATTCCACATGATCGGTGCTTTTCACAATCCAATGAATGGGATCCCATTGTTTGAACTCATCGTACACGCTGCCCCTCACCAGCAGGGCCAAGCCCACGACAAGTAGGAAGTGGTTCGCCATGTCTAAAAGACAAGGAGGAGGAAGAGGATGTGTATGTAAGTTCGTCTCATAGACGTGCCACCAAAATGTGAAGACAAAAGGCAGCTCACCTAATCCAGTACTTTTGGAGTTTGTTTTTCAGTGCCTCATGAGGCATGTCGATGATACAACTGCTTTTATACCCTCCCGACAGGAGGGATAAGGAGGCGAGGGCTGAGAAGGCAGTTGCAACACATGCACACTTCCCACTAATTAATTCACACGCCTAAGGCTCTAAGGCAGAGGCAAAAAAAACAACAACAACATCAACAAAAAAACATTCGTCAAGTCTTGTTTTTATTGCGTAGGGAGGTGTCTATAATCTTCACTAATCACAGAAATTTGTCAACCTTGAACTCTGTCAAGCGTCACTGAAGCCTTCGCGATCATCTGCCACACTTTATCGCCTTGGCAAGCCAAATGGGACAATTAACACCTCCCAGTTGGCCAGACGAGGCACATTTTTGGGGCAGACGTGTCTCCATTTGTTTTGTCAGTCAAACTTAGAGGTCACCTGAATGACAAAGGGACCTGCAAGTGAGACGTTGTGAGAATTGTCAGCGTGAAAAACAACTTCTCCTCTCTCTCTCTCTCTCTCTGATGTAGGCTATGGGGTCTGGATGAAGGGGCACAGCCTTGCGCACTCTCGCGTCAATTTTATCAGCTCTGGAGCAGCCCTCCTTCTCCAGGGTTTCACAGTCCAATCACCTACCTTCCTCCTAATCTTGTGGTAACATCAGGCGGGACAGCCTCCATCCATGTCAAAGACCCCTCACATAAGGGTGCAATTCCTGTGGAGTCTCGGAAGTAAACATGAAAGAGACCAGGGCTTGTGATCGCGAACTTTACTGCAGTAACTTGGGGGGTGTCATGCGTCTACCACTGCTCCCTTTGGGTCGTTGTTTTGCTCAGACTTCTCCTTCCCTCCACCCTCCTTCCCACCTAGTAGAAATTAAGGACTTAACAACCGAATGTCTGGTGATCTAAGTGACAGACCCTCCTCCCTCCCCTCCCCTCCTCTTCCACTCTTCGACAGAACTCCCTCCGGTGAGGGCAATTGAGGTGTCGACATGATTTGTGTCGAAAAGGACACAACTATTTACGTCATGATGTAGTCAGTTTTGTATGCATAGCCTTGGAAGTGAGAGAACGTGAAAAAGTGGAAATTTTGCGCAATTCCTCGCCTGCTTGCCTACACGGGTGTGGCCGCATGTGACTTTGCTGGTGAAGGGTAGTTGAGGTAGTAGAATTTTATGCAAGCCTACGCACACCCTGCATCACACACATGCCAAACACTTTTTTCATCTCTCGTTCTCTCTCTCTCTCTCTTGCTGTTTTGCTCTGCAGGCCTAGACAGGGATTCCTAATCAACCGCCGCCTCGCAGAGGCACCACCACAAATCGATGGCATCATCGCGGTGTCGCCTTACCTGACGGCACAATTCTCGTTTCAGTCCGTTTGTTTGGCAATTAAACTTTACAATTTTTGTCATACAACTTGAAACTCACAGTTTGATAGGAAATAATGATGGCGATTTTATTAAAAAGTGGTGTATAAAATATGTGTAAATGAGTTAGTCGGATCCAAGTTGATCTGCCTCCCCTCACCACGTCTCCAAAACGCCCAAAGTGTCAGGTTGATGGACACGTTTGCCAAGGCGTGGACAACTCAACTTCCGGGGAAGATTGCTAAGCGAAGGAGAAGGTGGAGGAGGAGGAGGAAGAAGGATGCGACTCTCCTTCAATAAAATTCACACCTGATGTTGCAATATCAAGTGAAAAAATAAAATAAAATAAACCTATAAAGAAGGAGGTTCACAAGTACAAGTGTTAACCAAAAAAAAAGGGTTGAAGGACCCAATTTTTTTAAAATACTCTGGCCTCCCTTTGTTACTGTGATCGTGATGCGAAACAAAACAATATTCATGACCAATTTTGGTAATTTACTACTGACTGCTCAAACCTTCGCAAGTAGAATAGGCGAAAGCGCTTGGTCCCTGTGACATCAGGCCAGGGTCATTTGTGCCCCCCCCCTCCTCCCCCTTCCCCATCAATGCCGGATGGGATTGTATCAACAAGTGCTAAATACGCAGGCAGAAGGCAAAAAAAAATGATTGTTCTTCTTTCCATTCTACATTTCTTCCACCTACACTTGAGAAATGAATGATCTCCAAATGATCTGTAGCAAAATGCCCTCAAATGGTCCCCATTAAACCTGTTTTGCGAGTGTGTGGCTACCCCCTCATCCCACCTATCTCATTTAACCCACCCTGAGGGTGCTACATACTGTAAAGAACCCCATCCCTGTCCTCCTGGTCCCTTCTCATCTCTCCAATCCTAATGAAATCAGTTGGAACGCCTGGATGCCGCTGAATTTAAATAAGTAATATATAAGTGATAAAATTTTAATGGTAAAGGGAACAAAGCCCCAGTGGAAACGGATGAATGAAGTAAGAGGAGTTCTATTTTCTCCTTCTTCTACTCCAACTCTAAGCATCTGACAACTGGGACTGGGAACGTCTTAAAAGCTAATTTCGTGGACAGAAAATTGTCTATTTGTCATCTATTCTCCAACATGATACCTCCATTTCCTCCTTAAATAAATCAAAACTAATTGCTTATTCGCCTTATTTGTGGTCGCCTCTGTGACTAGGGCTCAAATGCCTTCCAATACTTTCCAAAACCTTCTCTCCCCCTGAAAAGAAGGAGACGCAAGCTCGCATTTTCCAATGCCTGCTCTGAAGCAAAAGGAGTCGCCTTTCATTCACACCTCTACTTGGCAAATTTTACCACCATCCGGTCTATTCTAGGTCAAAAAATACAAAAAGAAAAAAAAAATAAGAAAGACGAAGTACTCGTGGGTGTTTACAGAAGCAAGAGCACTTTCGGTTGTTTTCTGTCAACAAGTGCCTCTTCATTTCAGATGTTTTAGCAGGCAATTTTCGTCCTCCTTCTAGACTTGTGGAGTTGAGATAGCCACACCCATTTTGCTACGACTTAGGACAACAGGATGTCTCGCTCCATCATCATTACACCCTCCCCCGTCGAAAAGAAAAAAATTGACAATGCACGAGACAAAGAATTGTACTTTTATGGCTTCGCTTTCCTTCCAAGTCTTTTGTAGGCAAGATGTGATGCGAGCGCTTCCATTGGGGAGGTGTGACTGGCGCTCCAATCCATCGGCCTCATGACAAGGATGATGATGATGATGAAGGCGGAAGGCACTACTGTCAAGTGTCGCACTTCTCCCCCTCCCCCTTTCCCAGTCAAGGTGACGCAGGGCAATGTGGATGCTGGAAGGTTGCGCACGCTTCGACAAGCTTGTTCACGACTTGCCAAGGGGGTGGACGGCTTACTTGAGATCGCAAAACCGCGAGATGTGGATTTTAACGCTTTTTTACCACCTTAACTGGGGTGGTAGACTGAATTTCGCACTATGGGTAGAACGTTGACGTCGGTTCCATCAATCAATGGTTAATGTCACTTTCAAAAGACGAACTGCCATGAAAGTGAAATGAGGAGAATTAGACAAATTACCCTTTTTAACAGACTCTAGCGCATACCTAAGTTACCTACACCCACTCCGTTTACCTCAATCACCAATCGGCTCCAAGTGACTCATTAACTCGAAATTTTTGGTCTCAGGGCCTTGGCAACCTACCTAAAGGGTTGCCAAGATGCGGTTTGTCAAAGTAGGATGATTAAAAGAGGTGGTGCCGCAGTGATACGCATCAGCCTCGACGTCAAGCAGTGACAGTGGGGACATAATTTAAAGGCTCGTGTGAACAGCTCGAGGTGCACACACACACACACGCCTACAGCTGCACCTCAGTCGTTTTCCCAAACCTCTAACCACAACACCTGAAGTGGTTGTGCCAGTGGAAGTCCCTTCATCCACCTTGGAAATCGCAGGTCTCGGTGTAGGCACTGCCAGTCACCCTCTCAATGATGTGCATTTTGAATTTTTACAGAAGTCATAAATAAGGCGTTGAGAGTGACGCTTAAAGTTAACTTTTAGGTGTTTGCATAATTGTTTAAAAGTGGCGAATTAATTTGCACACACAGATAAACAAGAACACAGCCAAAGTATTACATCCAACTCTGCTGTGTGATTTACTGTCTCTCTCTCTCTCTCTCATTTCACTTTTTGTTGTTTTTTTTTTGTTTTTAGTGTTTTTTTTTTCGAAAGGTCGCAGTGAGACACTTGGACTGGAGACAACTCACACGGAAGACCAGCTAATGGTAAAGGAGGACCGACTCCTCTCTCCAAGACGTTGCTGTGTGAGAAAGCAAAATTTCACGTGAGGCTTGCCACACACACACACACGCACAAGCACACAATTCAATGGGTGTGACCTGAGGGAGGCATTTTGGGTGTGGTGCCTCTGACTCTAAGTTTTGCTGCCAACGTGCCGACTTGTGTTATTGACGCGCATAAAATGTCAGTAGAGGGTTTTCACCCACTCCACCCTTCCACACAGCATCGAGCGCTGAGATTGTCTGCTAACGCTTGACTGTGGGTCAAATTGCCATATTTTGCATAGCTCTAACATCCCCAAGTGTTATTGCTCTTAGCATTCGTTGTGTTTGATGTCGTCGAACAAAGTCGGTCACACAGATGTGGGATTTTTTGAGAATAAAGCGTCACAGGACCTGGCAAGTACGTCCTTCCACACCTTATTAGGTCAGACCATTATCAATAGGCGGTAATGTGTGTGGGCTAACCTGAATAGAATTTTGACATTAAACTGCTTGAAGGAGGGGAGTGGGTAAAGGTGAGATGGAAGGAACACGTTTTTTCACAAGACTCTTCCTTTCCACCGGTAATCTTTGGAGTGAAAATCTCACATTTCTTTTCACCAAGTTGTCCTGAGATACTGTGAGTAGTCTTTGTCCTCTTATTCTTTAAGGAAATCCCATGAAGCATAAAAATTAAAGATAAGGATGAAAAATTGATTTACTAACCTACTTAAATTGGCTCATAAGTAGTCGTTGGTATTCTAATCTACTGGTACATGTGGCATAGCAACCACAACCATCTTTAGGGTACATCACTTGCTTCCAATTTGAAGTGAAGGCGAAGTCGTACCAAATTATGATAATTAATGCAAATGAATTAACGTTAACTTTAAATGAGCCGTGATTTAGGTAATAAAGTACAGCGCTTTCAGGGTACCCCATCTTACGTTCGCAAAGCCGATGCCACTCACTCAACCACTGAGCAAAAACAAGCAAATCGATTAAAATTATTGATTTCTGTAAGGCGATCAAGTCACAGCGTGTTTCACATTTAATTCTTCCGACCAGCTCTATGCATAATGTACACTTACTACTCAAATATAGATGAGTAGACTTCCAAAAAAATTGTAATCAGAGGTCAAATTAAAAGGCGAGATTAGTGATATTCTGCACCAATAATTAAGAAAAAATAAAAGGATTTTGTGGTGTGCAGTACTTGGACAGTTAACTAAAAGGAAATAAGGTGGCAAGGAAAAAGATCGAGGCACATCACGTCACTCATTGTGAGCGAGTGGACTTAATTTGTGTCATTCAGTCAATCATCTCCACATGGCGGTATAGGTGGAGTAAGGCTGATTCAACAGTCAATACGCTCACACCAGATATTATTTGGCTTGACATTCCTCCTGCTTTTTATGCATCGACTGGGTGAGAGGATATCATGCATTGTTCAAGCCTCCCAATTAGGATTGCCTTCGGAGACCAAACTTGCTACCATAAAAAAATTAGTAAATAATTTTTGCCTGCGTTGTTAACTTAGAGCTAAGAGCATTTTGAAAGACAAAACGTGGCAATCCCAGTTAGGGTCAATTTTTTCCACTTTAAAAGTGGGAATTTAAAAATTCATTTTTACGTTTTTTTGAAAGAGTGAATAAATCTATGGCAAAAATTAGCGATGGGTGAGTGCCAATTTGTTAAATATTTTTAGATAGACAGAAAGGAAAGGTATGGTTCTTTTACATGGTTCGTGGATCATTCCACATAGTAGAGACAAGTAAGTAGATCAAACTCCACAACGAATGTGTGGAATCAAACAATCAAGGCGCTACACGATGGGTTGAGTTAGTGTTAAATACTGTCTGGGACGGGTAAGCATAAAAGTTTGTGCAGAGATATTCGTAGCCACAACATCATCATCGGGTTCGTCAGGGTACACAACGCAGGATATGGCATAGGAGGCGAAGGTAAGGCGGCACCTATTACAGTTTAGTAGTTGAGCTGGCTTGTTCCACAACTTTGCATTTAAGGTGAATCCTCGCTTCTTGAAGGCAAGACATATTTCGACGGCTAGAGTTTGGTACAGTAGTTATATCGAATTGAGTTAACAACGCAGTCGGTAGGAGAACGATGTGTAACTCAGGGACTCTGTGAGATCTACTTCGTTCTTGCTCACGAGGATTGAACTTTAAGCCAAATCTACATCTTCGTCTTTCCTATCTCGCTAATTTCAAGCACTAGGCTCCAAATGATTCAGTTTTCTATCTAATGGATATTCCCCACACGATGCATCAGATGATTTGCTTTTTGTGCAATATTTCCACGCGCGAATTCTCATTTAGGTGACTATAATGCTTTGCTTGTGTGGGTACCTGATGTTCGGCGGTCACTTTGGGATTTGTCTGGCCCTTGTACTCGTGGGCTGGACTTTAAG
Source organism: Hydatigera taeniaeformis (assembly GCA_900622495.1). Taxonomy (NCBI): domain Eukaryota; kingdom Metazoa; phylum Platyhelminthes; class Cestoda; order Cyclophyllidea; family Taeniidae; genus Hydatigera; species Hydatigera taeniaeformis. Next base: position 29,520 of record UYWX01000098.1, read on the forward strand.
CTCTGTTCTTTTCGGAGTATATGAGTCCAGCCTCACTTACTGCCTTCATCCACTCGGTGGGGAGCCTCAGGACACTACATTTCTATTTGGGTGCCATTTTTTAAAAGTTTCCACTATTTTAAATGGAGAGGAATTTGAGCCCCTATACCTAAACAGATAAATGTGAAATGCAAACGGCTCACTTAACCAAATTGTGGTTCCGATATCAGGAGTTGCAGTGTGAGCAATGTCAACACTACCTCTTTTTAATGATAATTATTACAAATCTATAAACATTGTAGTTCAGTATGATGCAGTGGCGGTTTCACTTAGTGCATTTGCAGCGCCTTTTAAATGAAACATATTATAGTGTTGTCTTGATATTTAATGCTCAGTAACAAAAGTCCGTCTGATAGCAATTATTTGTGGGCCGTTGGCCTCGTACTTTGTTTTAATTCACCACCAAGACACCGCAAATGCATTGGTGGTAAATCTTATCATACCAGTGATCGTTTTCACCAGTGCAGAAAATACTCAGCCAATGGTTGACGAATTCAGCTTGTTAGCAGTACTTCTACGCCTGTTTGATAGATAGGCTTTTAAAGGGTTTGCCGTTGTCAGTTGGAGTAACTATACTTCGAGCTTGTATACTTTGTTATTTAAATTAATTCAGGTTAATTCAAATGTATTAGTGGTAGGTACCGCCCAAAACTCTTTCAATAAATCACCGCTATGTTGTTGGAACACAAAGTGCATGTGTTTTAGTACCGATAAAATGAGAATAAAGTTTATTTTTATTTGGCATTTTTGACGTAAATTTCCTGATGTAAGGATATTAGGGGAACTGCCTTAACTGAGGGCAATAGTCCTGAAAGTCTAGCCAGTTGTAAGCTTTAGATGATTTACATGTATTTGCACATCACCAATCCTCTAAGTGGCAGGATGATTTACCTGCTTTTGTGCTGGAAAATTGTGCTTGGAATTTCTTCTCATTCTCACGTATTTAGATCATTGTTAAGTGCGCATTTAGGAGGTCAGTTCACGTTAATACGAGACGAATTCGCAAAACAAAGTAAATTAAGCCCTTGCGACACAACCGGTTGCCATGTCCATCTGCTACAGAAGGACTGCTTCAAGTTGTAGTTTATAGATAATATCTTCGCTTATTCTTGACATCACCCTACGTCTACACACGCACAAAAGGAAAAAGGTAATTGTAGACAAAGTATGAAATTGTACCTTAGGATAGAGCACATTGCTGAAAAATGCTGAGATGGTCTGTCCCCAATCCACATTCTAACAAAATTTTAATTTGTGTGAATAGCCTTTTTAATGATTATCGTAATCTGTAAAAGGAACTCATTAATGCGTTTTATCAGGAGATGTGGTTGGTGTCAAGGATAATCAAACGAGAATGGTATGCGTCATTAAAAGATAATCCAATTTTTATGGTTGAGGGGTCTCAGCGTTTTAGTTTTAGCTCGATACAATCCACCATTGCTGCAATACATTCGACAAGCAATATCGCTGTGTCTACCCACTCAGACTGCCTTTACTGGAGAGCGAGATGTTGTTGACCACTTTTACATCCTCTATTTTGGCTTTAAATCCAGTTGAGTGTCCGATAAGTGCAAGTTCACAAGTGCTTTCAAGCCTTTTCCTGTTCCACTTTTCGGTAAGTTGAGCCACATGAATCTTGCATGAATGCCTTTAAAATTTGATACAATGCCATTACCGAATTCGCGTACCCCTCTAAGCACAGATGGACGGATCAGGAGTGTAAGTGTTCCCATTATTAAAGTCACCTTGCAAAATGAAGTGTCAAGGCTTTGTATGATTGACGTAATTGCTAAAGCTTGCCATGAAGCTTCATTTGACCGTAAGTTAGAAATATTTTGGCAATCTATTGGTGAAGTCAAGCAAAAGAGGAAGAGCACTGAACATGGATGCCACACAAAGTGATAAAATCCGTTTCAATCCTTATTCGAAGGTGTCTTTTTAGTCAACTTCTGGACAAAGACTTGATTTCAGCTGACTGCCTTCACGTGGAAGGGCGAACGAACCCTCCGTCTGGTGGGCATAACGCGGCAGTAGTGGTAATATTTATAATTGCGCCTGTGCAATCAACGGCTCCCTACTGTATCCGCGGCCACCCACGGACACAATAGACACCCGACTTGCCACGGGCATCAGGTAACATCTCAGAGCAATCCTCGTCTATTGGAAATAACTTGCACCTTCTAGAGAATTATTGGGGAAAAATTAACTTAGAACTGTGATGTATTCTTAATAAGTCAAATTTAACCTCAAAATTTAAAATTTCGAGTTATTTTAACTTCGGCTTGTGATTGTAAGCTACTACTGATAGGTCAGTTCCTTTATAAGTAGGAGGTTTCCTCGCATTCGAAGTGATTATAAGCGATTTATTAGACTCTAATTTCAGAAACAAAGGCTAATGACAATTTTGAACACTCCTTCTTAAGATGAGGAGCAAGATGTGGATGCCTAATAAAGCAGGCGAAGAGGTTGGATAAGGACGACTGAACTTAATAAAAGCATTCCAGTCCATGAAATTGGATGCTGTGGACTTCAACACTTATTTGAGATGATCATTGACCAAACAAACAAGCGCTGTTATTATCGCACATAAGAGAAACCTGTCACTGTTGTTGTATCAATTTAAAAGAGGGTACTGACTCTACATCTGTCAATTTGATCGACAGAAAGAGAATTGAATAGGATTTGGGTCATATATAATCCCAGCGGGCAGGAGAATATCTCACGCTGAGAGGAGAGGAAAAGACAGTTCCTAGTTCTGCATCTCATCTAGGGCAGTGAAAGACGTTATCCCAAAGCTGTGAAAAAGTTAGAGCGTTCGAATGGTGCAACTTTGTAATGCTGGTCTCCATGATTGGCTCATCTCCCCCTTGGCAGTTAGGAGTGATCAACGCGATATAACTCGTGTCCTTGTCTTTTTAGAAAGGGCTAGGCCAGGACCAAGTTCAGGCCTCCAAGACACCAGGCATAAGTTCCAAACTTGGTACTCCCCTTCCCTCCCCCTCCCCCCCTCCCTTAACTGGGCAACGTTCATGGAAGTATCCTTTAATTCTCCATGTGCGGTGAAGACCATCCTAAAGGAGGTTGATGATCACCGAAGGGCTTCGATGCCTTCTCACATCAACCATTAACCGCATATGCGGTGTGTTGGCTTCCTCTAATTATTCTGGCCGAGTACTCGACAGACCGCCTGTTCACTCACATGCAAAGTAGGTTAAAATAGACAGAATTTCTATGTTTGGATTTCGGCTGGAAAAGGAAAGACGTGCTACTCTGAGCTATATTTCCTCACTTCCACTGAGTGGACGCTTTTAGTAAGGTAAGAGTAAGAAGACTCTCAATCGTCTCAGCTAAAATTAACCCAACAATTAACAAATCGCCTTACCGTCTCACTCAAAAAAAAGAGATTTTGTTTTGCAGCAAGTCCATTCTTAATAGAGGTGCTCATTTTCAGGAAGGAATCTCACTTCTACCTCATTATTATTATGGCATATACTTGGAGGCGGTAATCGAGGTGTTTATTTGCGGGACACTCGCGCCTTTTGAAGTGTGACCCCTCCGTTTGCGCTAGTCGTCTCTTGCATTGGGCTTAAAGCCTTGTGACCACATCACTCAATTCTCCGTCGCCCTCTCCTCCCCACCCAATTCATACTCAATAGAGAGGGGGAAGAATGGAGGAATGGCATTAATAATGCTCGTATTGGAAACCTTTGGAGCTAACAACATCTCCGGTCTCTTCCACCCTCACCTCCCAAACACCCTAGCCATTATAAACACTCATAAAATATGGAAACTGTTTAAAAGGAGTATGCACACAATGTCTTGGAGTAAACAGGACCACAACCGCTTATCTGATTGCATCTAAAAAGAGGATGTTGTTGTTATTTCTTTGTTTAGCACAAAGTAGCCGTTCACCTTACCATTTTGGTCAAAAAACATCCACTTAGGGTGCGATTAACTGCCCAATGGGTCGGTAATTTAACAACTCAGTGCTAAAAGGATTAGTGGTTTTAATGCAAGAAGCTAGCTTAATTAAATCCTTTTGGTGGCATACCGAGGAGGATATAGAGTAGTTCTGTCTGTTGAATAAACTGCGAATAATGTAGGTCACGATGCTGAAAAATAGTTAGTAGCATGTAGTGGCTTTTGTTTATGCCCCTACGTTTAAGTTGTATTGCATGAAGTGCAAAGAACGATCTCAGTGTCGGCTGATGAATTCAAACCGTAGGCAAAGGCTCTTCATTATGTTTCAACTTTGCCAAGAACGCTGAAATGTAGTAAGTAGCATGGAAGCACATCAGGTGGACTTTTGATAACCAGTTTTAAAAGCGTTTGAAGAACTTTGTTATGTTGATAGTGAAAACGACGTCTTCTTGCCTTTCATTGGTACATCCCTACAGTTGTCATGTCATCCTTGCTATGGCTGTTTCAAATATTTTAGACCTGTGCTGTGAAGTTGGCCTTAAAGTAGTGAGACCAAGCTAATGTAGCCATCGCTAATCGCCAGGAGTTAAGAAAAGACTACGAGTGGGTCTTTGGCACAACTGATCATGGAGTGATAGCAACTAAGGTGCCTTTGCTTGTGGCCTCTGGACACGAAACCAGTGCTTGAGACGGGACACTTTCTAGGCTTCAGAAAAATCCTTCAGACGTTTTGCTCTCCACTTTCCATAGTTTGATCTGAATAGTACAGAGAAATTAGGAGTCTCAGTCAATACAAGCAATGTTCTTTACTCCTGCGTATCTCTTGAGTCCCTTCCTTGTAGCTGATATTACAAGACATAGGTGGACCAGTTGTCAAAGTGACGAGGGGAGCTGGAGAATTGAAAATAAATAAGCCTAATCCAAGTAGCTAATCTCTTTGCCAATCTCCGTGACTGCGATCACCACCTCAGAGCCAGTGACTATGATGAACAGGGAAATCCTCGCCTCCACTTTCCTTCACCAGGCCCTCAAGTAGGGCTCTGGAGTGTCAAAGCGCACAATTAGTCGCTGTCAAAGAAGGCAGTTTGATTAATTACTAACCATTATTTCAGAAGTTGGGTGATTTGCTCACTCACATGGAAGCTAAAAAGTAAGTTCTTTATAGCCCTGCGAAGGGTTGGAGCCCCTTGGCATTTATTTATTTATTTATTTACTCAAAGACAGGCCTTCGGTAGAGGTGTAAAATTGTCCAGTGAGTTCAAACTTGAAAAGTGAACTCAAGGAACGGCATGATTTTCACGTAATTATTTCGATAATACATAAATGAAAAGATTAGGTGAACTAAGCCTCAAGGCGCTGAATGCTGTACGTTTAGGTCGGCCGTCTCAGGCACCTTCACTACCTTTTTACGCCATAAAGTGGAATAGGAAAGACAGTGTTCTGTACATTTCCGGTTTCATGGTAGTCAAAGAGGCAACTTGAATACACCAAATGATAGTGGTTCCTGTCCTGTTAGAGGACCCTGTGTCGACTTGCACTGCGCCGTGGTGTTGGTGTTACTGATAGAAGCAATATTTCCAGCCCTCAGGCAGTAGTACACAAAACTTTGGACTCCAAATTTCCCACGGCCGATTATAAAGGGGTCAATAAGGGGATGCAAGTATTGTCTGACACTGGACAACATTCAACGATGCGTTGAGGGTGACAGAGGATGCACTAACACTGGATTGTCTCTGGCATTCAAAGCATCAGCGAGTCGCCTAACTCACTTGTCTGTCAAGCATAAGAATTAGTCCTCCTGCCAACCTCGACAATAAGTTGCAAGTCAGACTCAACGTTTTATTAACTGCAATGTCGCCTGCGAATGCTGTCGAGCTCCTTCTGTTGCTGTAGTAGTGTGCTGCCTGTCGCCGAATTTGGGGTCTCCAAATCCAGCGGACCAGCTGTGCTGTGTGCACGTTAAAAGTCTTCCAGGCTTGGCTGTGAGGACCAAATGGAGTACAGAAGTCCATACTACGTAATACAAAGGATCTGAATGTACTTTCTACTCACTTACTTCCAGTCTTTGGAGTCTACTTCCATTCCACATGTGCGAATGCATCATTGTACGATCCAATTTGCCTCCCTTTCTTCACCAACAATAGCATCTCACTCCCCGTCACAGTGGCGAGATCAACTCGGTAATCGACAAACTACCTTAAAGTACTTCGAACTCGTTTCAACATTTTGTGAGCCAATCAGGAGGACAAAAGAGGGCAAGCAATGGCATGTCTCTGCGACTTGCTGGAAGATAACCCCTCCATGAGGATGCAGTCTATTCCGTCCATCCAAGCGCGTCGCTGCTCCCTCCACCGGATTTAGTCTATAGGCGAGTCTTCGAGAAGATCAAGCAACCACTAATGATATTAATATAACTATTGTAATCTAACAATTTTTCTGCATCAGAATTAACTCACAGAGCTAATTGAACTGTGAAGAATGCCTGCAAACCCCTCAGCATCACAATGCTATTCGGGGGGAAATGTTGTCCATGAGATAAGGGCGATGCGACACGAGGATATTGTTGTCCTACATTTTAACTGTGATTTATCCAAGAGTCTATCCATTCCTGATGGTGTAAGCTCTTCACGTACGCAGAAGAGTAGAGAGGAGTGCGGGCAGATCGGAAGGAGTCTTCACCCCACGTCCACATCCCCGTCAATTCGGTACTAATTACGATTCAGGAACTCCAAAACACAATTTTAACACTTATGTAAGCATTATTCTAAAGTCCAACGCACACCTGATTGGATATTTGCAAGAAGTTAAAAATGTCCTCCTCAAGCCATAAAAGTAGCTCTAATTAAATAATTGGGCAAAAAATCACCAAAAGGAATATTTTGTTTTTAATGTTTAATTGGTTTTAAAACGCATGCACTGAAACGTAATTATTTCGATGTTGTTTACAAAAATTAATGCGAAATTGAGACTCCTATGTATTCCCACGCCATTCGAAAGCTAGTGAGAAGCTTGTCCAGGTTTGTCATGGAACCGACTGGAGAGGTGGGATGGAAAGGTGATATAAAATTCGTTATTTTCCAATCTGTGCCGCGTTCGGATGTGTGTCTGAAGCTTTCAGTTAAGCAACTCCTATTTTTGTATATTATTTAAACATAAGAGATTGTACCAAAAATGATTGATTTTGTTTTTTAATATAAGCTAGAACAACTTATGAAATGTTATAAATGCACAAAGGTAGTGATGAGAGGAAAAAATCTTGAAGAACATCCCTCAGATAAACTGCTTAAGGCGATGTAAATAGAGAAGCAAATTTCTATTTTAAACAGTATTTTTCAGATCTTTTTAACTTCATAACTTTTTGCGCGAGCAGTTTTAAAAGAAAACACAAAAACAAAATTTGAGTCTTTTAAATGGCTAAAGTGGATCGCACACTTCACCAATAGATGAGAAGGAAGCCACTCACCCCATACATTGATTCGACAGATTCGACCAATCAGAGGTCGAGGCCCCCTCCAATTGAGTCAGTTCAACCAATGAAAGGCAAAGGGAATTTTGCCACAGGAGACCAATCAACTAGATAGGTCACTGTGAGGCGACTATATAAGAAGGCGAAAGGGCTACTGAAACATTCACCGCAGCGCTTAAGTTCACATACTCGGGTAAGGGATTTATCTTCCCTGTCTTCACAGAAGCGCCATCTTTTCAGTACTTAAGAAGATTTAACGAATTTAAGGTTTTTAGTTTTAGTTGACTTTACCTATTTCTCATCATTATTACTTTCATTTCCATTTTTTATTTGACGCTTTTCCTATATTCAACCAAAGTTCCTGTAAATAGATTTATTAATGCTTTTTTGGGAAAGCCTTTGGGCATCCACTCCGTCACCAAACTGCGTACTTTATTTCACTGGGAAATGAAGACGAAGGAATTATAGAGGCGGTGGGAACATAAAGTTGTGGTAAAGTTACAAGTACCACAGACCACTAGTCCCCCTCTCCTCAAAAGTGTGTCAATTCGCCAAAGGATCACGCTTGAATCGTATTTGATGTCCTGGCACCATAAACTCTAAATTTTTGTCATGAAGTAAAGGAAATGTCCTCATTCGCAGTGTCAGTTAAAATGCACTTCAGGATCATTTAACAGGAGAAATCAAACAAAGCAATGCCCCTCCTCCTCCTCCTCCTCCTATTAATTACGGGACAAAAAGCGGCAATCTTGAGAGAGAGAGAGAGGACTAAGTTTGATTGCCTTTACTTGCAGGACACAATGTCATTCCTTCAGCGAACCAATTTCCTTCTTTTTATGGTTGGGTTGATACAATTTTGCGTGCTTTGTGTCAACTCACACACCCTTGATACAAGCTGGAGTGACACCGACTACTCGGACGTGGAGACGGGAGAGAACGAGGCGTTGGTCAAAGACCTACTTGCTACAGTGGGCAATCTGTCTCCCGATCAACGTCGTGCTATCATGAAGTTTATTAAGACTGTCTATCTGGTAGGCCTCTCCCACCTCCTCCTTTTTGTTGATGCTTAAGTTTTGTGTTTTGCACTTCTTACAACCAGGAATGCGTGGACCACCTTTGATTGGAACGTAGACGATAGCCAAAATCCCAAAATAACTCTATTCCCCTTTTTTGGACCGCATCAGTCAACAATATTACCATAACTTTGTAGTGTGGATGGAAAGAAAGAAAATCTCCCGACATCCACCAGCCTTTCCTTCTATTTGTTTTATTATATATTTTTTTTTCCCACTTTAAGGCACTCCGAAAGGACGGTTTCGACTCAAATACACCCGGTAGGTCCTTACTTTCATTGACAGTAATTAATTCAGTTGTGTACGAAGCGGTTTGTGATAGTTGGATTAATATGATGTTTATCTTCACTTCATTTTCCAGCAAAGACTATACGAAAAAGGCTCTACACCTTCCTGCGTGGGTAGGTTAGTCAGTGACAGACATCGTCAAAGACCTCACCACTGGGACATTGTTTATTTTCCCTCCTCACCTTCTCCCATTCCTTGTTTATCCTTCCCAATTTGAAATTTAAATAATGCTGTGCTCCCCACCTGGTAATACACACTGCGGTGCTGCATGTGTTAATAATAAATTGCATAGGATGTACAAATCCTTCCTCCTCGGGAGAATTTCACGGCCAAATTAAGCAGTCGTAGGCGTTTATGTATTTTTTCTTTTTTGAGAGGAGAGGAGGGAGGGGGAAGAAAAGCGTTCCATCCGCTGAGGGCGCGACAGCGAACGATGGAGGTGGTCAAGACGGTGGTGTGGCAAAGTGGGTTTTGCAGTGTTACTCGCGCCCATTTCAGCCACACACGTTTGAATGCGCGGGTTGTACGCATCGCTGAGGCACTCTTTACAATAAAATTACTCAACTGAGGCCCCACGGTGGGACACACACAAGTGATGAGACTAAAGGACACCAAAAAAGGGCAAACGAGACAAAACGTTTGATTCTTTTTTTACCAAAATCCTTAGTCATCTCAGGGAGCCATTAGGTACTCACAAATTCTTCATTAACTAGGACTGCTCGGCCTAGAGAAACGGGGAATTTGGTGAAAAAAATCTACCAAATTCGCTAAATTGCGATGCATTTTTAGGGCTGTATTTTCCTTCACCCACACCTCGATGGAAGAGGGTGAGCGCTTTTTAGGGAGAATGAACACAGTGAGGTGGTCACTTCAACTTCAAATCATTAAAATGCTAATTTATTCAAAATTTCCCACTCATTCATTCCTCTGGTGATGTACAACAAGCGGCACATAGCACTTGCTGTAAAGTTAATTCGACTGTTTTGACTGCCTTACAAGCGGAAAGTGGTTTTCCTACGAGGTGGACTGTCAATAGCCGTGTAAAGCGTACGCACAAACCAAATTCTGTGCTCTTCACTTTGTCAACCGATCATGGTTGACTAAATCACATCTCAAGATCTGAGGTAGGCGTGGGAGGGGAGCAAACCTCTTCCCAATTCGCACCACCTTGGATGCAGTTAGAGGGACATTTCCGAGTCCACAAGATTACTCACATTTTCCACAGTTTACAGCACTTATATCACACACATTATGCGTATCCCCTTTATTACCCAATTCAACGGTTGTACTGCAGTTGTGTCCTTCCCTACTTGCTGCCCCGGGCTTTCCTCTCCAAAATCCAGTGTCAATAACCTCACATTGTCCATGTGTTTGTTGAGCGCCTAATGTAAATACATTTAATCTTCAAATTTATTGGGGTATTTGTGTGTGTGTGTGTGTGGAGTTATTGTTTGTTTTGCGTCGCCTCTAGTCCGTCCGCCTTGTATGCATGGCAAGGTGTTGGCCACGCCGTTGAAGCACAGTACTGCAGAAGGCAACCCTCTTCGTCAAAAATAACATCCCACGGTAATAATGCAGACATGAGTGTCTCCTTTCCTTACAAGTACGCTCCTAAGTATGCAAGTTTTAATACTAATCGTAGGACTAAGATTTCTTGCTTCTAAAGTGGAATAAAGAAATGGGTAGGGCAGTGTCCATTTGGGCAAACTCCTCTCTCTCCCTTTGGAATGCGGTGGTTAGCACCCCTTTTTTTTAACGCCTCGACATAAACACTTTTGTTCTCTCCTACTAGTACGAGGGTGGGTGAAGATATATTTAATTTCCCTGTTTACAACCACCTAGCGTTTGTTTTAACTTAGCAATCTGTCTACTTATTTGGATTTCAGCGTCTACAAAAAATAATCAAAAATAAATAATAAGATGTTTCCAAGTGTTTAAAGAAGGCAAAGCCTAAGCTGCTTTGAGGAGTGAGCAAGAGACCTTTAGTGATAAGGTGGGAGTACTCAAGCCTATTAGAAGCTGACAACTTTCCATCCATCAATTTAACAAAATTGTTATTTCCTCCGCCAACTCGATTGACAAGTGTCAATAAGGAATGAAACAGATTTCGTCTACCAACTGGCAAGAGGCTCAAGTAAGGTGGGAGAGGAATTTATCTGAGGTATAGAAAGCTGGGTGCACGCTGTAAGGTTAAATAGTGACATGAAGTGGACACGCAGTGTTGAGTTTGCGGATGAAATATTTGAACAGACATTAACGATGATAGTGACGATGCAGAGCGTGAAAGGGAGGGAAGAGAACTTCGATCCGGGTTTGTTTGTTGCACTTATTAACAAAAAAAATTGCAGTAAGTATGGATCTACAATTACCATTTCTCCATTGTGCCACAAATACGTTCCGCTCCCTGCCCTTCATAAATAAATGGGAGAGCAGAGGTGAAAATAAGCCCACCACACAGGAACGACTAGCAAGAAGTTGTGACAGTGTTGATAAGCCACACAAATGAGTCGATCACCCATGGTTGGAGCTGATTTGAAACTTGACAATGCCGTCCTCACCACCGCTGTGGGGCAGTGACGGTTGTAGAAAGGTGAAAAACGGTAGCCAAGGTTCACAAGCCACCCCATTTGAGGGTTCAACTGGTTGCCGTCTAGACCAGAACATTGTATACCGCTCTGTACTTTAAGACCTTGCGCAGATGATGTCAAGTGAAGCTGCTAGCCTGGCCTTGGTTCGGAGAAGAGAATGGAAGAGTCTATTTACAGTGAAGAATCTTGACCAGAAAGCAGATAAAGAGGCTAAATGAGAGGCTGTAAAGCTGCGTCTATGCCCATTGACTTTCAATGCTGCCATAATGTCCAAACACAAACAAAAATGGTATCTACTCAGCTTTACACTGTCGTAGTGACATAACCTTTTCGACATGGACTTCTTGCTGATAGAGCATCCCCTCGAGTTTACGCACCTTATGAAGTTGGGTAATTACGAGATGGGTTTTCACGGCGCCCCGAAGCTAAACTTATTTTTAAAATGAGGAACTCAGAGACTCGTAGGCGCAAATATAGGCGAAAACGCAACTGCTACAGGCAGCACAAGACCTCACAAAGTCTCAGTTAGTAGACCAATTGATTTACTTAGTTTTTTGACACCTGAGTTGCCGCTTCCAATACCTTCAATTAACAGACTTAACATAAAGCAGGAAAGAAGGAAAAGCAAAAACTTAAAACCAAAATTTGCGTTGCTTTTCTTGGGTGTTTTTTTTTACCTACACTGTCGCAGGAAACTTATCACGCAGTGATTGACAGCTAGCTCAGCGGTTTCGGCTAAAAATACAGGAAAATAAAAAGAATCTCTTATGACCGGAAGGCCCCAAAGTACGTGTCTCGGCGACACTGAGGTGGCAGTAATTTCGCCGCATAACTTATAATGCATTATTTAGTAAGTGAATGGCTTCCTCTCCTTCGCCCCTCTCCCTCACCTCGCTAATATCTACCCACTCATGTCCATGTAGCCATGTAAACGAGTACTCTCTCGGCGTTGGTCATAACTTGGCATGCATTATTCATGTACTCTGGACCCAGCATTAGGCTCAGAAGTGTTCTTTTTCCAAGATAAGGAAATAAGAATTTGGATGGACAGGTACACATCCGACACCCGATTGGTGATAAATACTGCTTCATACTGAATCGACTGATACATAGACAACTGATTTGTAAGTCGATAGGATAAAAATGAGAGGTATGCTAATTTATCATCGAAACATCCAAATAGGCTGCACAATTTGGGAGTTGTGAGTAAATCAACTACTAATTGGTGTAAGTAGCATGCGGAGCCATTCGTATTAACTCAACCGATGACCTGCTGACAGAGGATGGTGGGGAGGAATCAGAAGTTTGTAAAGGCAAGCCAACGGAAAGCTTCAGAACGCATCGAAACGCTGCATTACCTCGTGCTGAGACAGCACAAGCCAACTCTGGGACCACATTATTAACAAATTAATTTGCCTGAGGGAAGTCAAGGCGAACCAAGTTTCATCGCCTTTACTCCCACTTAAAGAAGAATAAGCATGGTATGGGAATCGCGAATAAGGCGTCCCTTGGTCTAGAATTCACATCCTTCAACACTTCCTGACTTCTTGAGGTCTTTGACTTCTTCCAAATCAAAGACCTAACTTCTACTACTGCTGATAAAAAATAAATGATCTACCCAGACTTCCAGGATGGATAGAGGCCTGAGAAAAACAAAACCAGTGTTCACAAAGCCCATTTCCTATCTTAACTTAGCATTCCATTAGTGTTCACCTGCTAATACATTTGAGTTAGATCGAGGTGGCCATCATCTTCCCCGAATTTTTGAAACGTATTCAATGACTATTAATATAGAAGGATAAGGAACTTTCCTGAGTTTCACGCTTTTATCTGGAACCACATCCAACAACTCACTATAATACCACACCTTTTCCAAGCTGCATTAGAAGATTCAAACCCATAGGTGATTCATATTTGTTTGCCAAAGGAGGAGACAGCGGTGCACCTCCATTATTAGTGGCTTGATCTCAGCCCCATTCCGCGTTTATCATACCGTCTCATACAGGCATCAACATGAACTAGAAAACTTAGACAACTTTAACCTGATAAGACCTGAAGTCTACTACAGCAGATGACTGAAGAGACAAAGATGCTATGGGATCCAACTAGTAAGCACTGCGATGCCATTCCTAAAGGAAAAAGAATTGAAAATGCTTATCCTGTATTATTAATACTTTGCTACTTACACCAAACAGTAGCATATCTACCTAAGCAACATCGCCACAGCACCAACACCCGACAGTTCCATGTAGAAATGAACAACCTCAATGCTACAGTTATCAATATGCTTAAAGCTTTGCTATACACAATTTCATTCGAGCCTGACCTACTTAGAGGGAGAGTTTGATGAAGAAAGTCCGAGGAGATTAGCGGGAAACCACGAAGGTCGTTTTCGATCGACACGATGAATGTATGCACCAGATGTGCCAAAATTTTCCTGGTCGTAAAGAAACTGAGTCTCATTATCATGTGGAAGGCCCTCGCGAACCGACTTCAAGCTGGCACGTAGAGCATTTGTTTCTCGACGCACCTCGTCGTAGCAGCGAACTAAAAGGCGCGAAGTAGACACTGCAGACATAAAAAAGATGATTCTGCTCCCAGAGATACGAGAAGAAACTTCATTATCTCCTTAAAACCCTGTACTAATACTCGGTTCCTCTTGATTATTCTGTAGCCACAGAAATGATCATGTTTGAGATTTCATTAGTGAAAAAAACCAACGAAAGACTAAAAGGGGTGGTTTACCGCAAATCGATTCGCGGGGATGCCAACTGCCACAATGTGGACAGGTAACCAAGTCCCTCCTCAGCCGGTATTTATCCATCGTATCTTAAACAAAATGACGAGCTAACCTCGACGTACAAGAAAGAAATTTTCGCGCCCTTCGCACCTCAATGCTGCGCCGCTTTTTCGGAGTTGCAAAATAAATCGAACCATTCCAAATATCCCATATATCGGACATCCCGAATTTTGTCGGCACGACTGATAAGTCGGCAAGGCAAAATTCTAAAATTAGCCTTTCCTAATTCTGTAAGGGGAGAATTTACCATGAGGGCTATGCCCAAGAATCAAATCGCTAACAGTCTTTGCGAGTGAGCAAAATCGACTACAAAGATCACGCATCCCCCAGTTATTTACTCACCTCATGGCCATACGATAATGACCTTCAAGCACATGTAAATCACAGACCATAGAATTAAATTAGGGAATTTTCGCTTCATTATTCTGCAATTATAAAGTTAAGACAAATGCGGCACCAAAATTTATGCTAAGTCATCTGCCTTTTAATTGCCGTTATTATAGCCCATTTGTGTTTGCTTGCCATTATTTCTAAAAGCGATTAAAAGCAGATCGGGAATTCAAAAATTGACCAAAACTAATTTACATTGCAGAATGCTTATAGCATTTTGGCAGGATCACATTATTGCATTCTGTAGCTCCCCGCTGTATATGATAAGGGGAGTAAGGGTTAAGGAGAGAGGTTGGAGTTAGATTTGGCCCGAAGATCAGCCTACACGCACAATAAGTCGCCTCTAATAGTTTATTAAATTGACAATCTGATATCTAGCGGTTACGTTGGTATTTTTCCGGTACTTGTATGCAGAGACTCGCCTTCGGGTCACGCCCGGGCTTAATATGATTTTCCCCTCGGAATACATGCATTTTAGCCCAACTTAATGCCTTCTTCTGTTTATTAGGAAGACTTGGAACTCTACATGAACAAATGCAGTACTTTCGATTAGAAAGTAAGAACCATTTAGAGGAATCTCTGTTGGCTATTATTTTTGTTCAGGGCGAGAGGTTTAGCTATTGTTCCTAAACGGATGTTCATTAAAGTGGATGAGGCATGGTCCCCTTCGGAAGAGAATTATCCATAGTGTCAAAATCGACATCTAAGCGAATGCTGTGGGGAAAGCTGCGACGCGAGATTCTTCCAGATTTTATAATGGCGGTGTCAAGATCATTTGTTAACAGCTTGCCTGTGGGACACCACAATGGGACAGAGCCAGACTCGGACATCCTTTGCAAACCAAAGTGCCTGTATTTCCTTTGCACAGCAGAAGGATGCCACATATGGTGGCCACCGGGACAAAAGTCGTTAAGAGTGTCGTGCTCAATTTCTGCAACCACCAATGTAGCCCCCTAAGACTTCCCGCCAGCCAGGAGGCTTTAAGTAAGAGGTTAATACACGTTTTAAAAGGAAAAAAGTAGGTAAATTTGGCCTAGCTTTGGACCAAAAGCCAGGTTGCACGCACAAGAGCAATATAAATACCAAAGCAATCGCCAGACACGCAGGTTGTCACATAAACAAAGCATTGTAAACATGGTGTCTTTTATTGCCGTGTCCCCCCATATTTGTAGCATGCAATTCTGGTGTGAAGAAGAGTTGGGAGACCAGATTGCACCAAAATTTACGACTGCTCGTTGAAGAAACTTTGATGTACACTTCAACAATCTACAGTTGTTGCCAAATATCCTCTAAACGCTCCATTTCAAATACCCCATTTTATTACAATCCGAGGCTTTCCATTTGTCAAGCGAAGGCATTAATTTGAGCAAAATACTTGTGTTCAGGGAGAAAGGAAAGGAAGTGGGCTTTATCTACGCCCAACATCAGTCCACGCAAGCACGAAAAAGGCAAATACCAAAGTAACCGCCAGTCCTAAAGGCAGTCAAATAAGCAAGGCATTACATCTCTTTTAGGCAATATAAACACATTCAATACATTGGCGTTATTTTCATGTAAGAACGGCTTGTCACTACAACAGCCTAAGTGATCGCATTGTTTCACGTGTCTCGGTTTTTAGCTTTCCAATTTACTTATCTCCACACTTCCAGTATTCAACAGATATTCACAGCTAAGTCCTACATTTCTAGGGTATATTGAAGGAGCAATCGACGTGTAACATCTTCTTGCCTAACATTTACAGCTATGGAATTAAAACTCTGGAATGCGTCTGTAATGCATTGTTTATGTGACCGTCTGCATGTCTGGCGGCCACTTTGTTATTTGTCGTGCCCTTGTTCGCTTATGCTGGCCTTTGGGTCGGGCTACGAATTAATCTCTTTTTCACTCCCTAAAACACATGTTTTTAGCCCAAATTAATGCCCTCTTCCGCCTTGTGGGGAGTTACGGGGTGCTACAGCATGATCATTTGAGCATTTTTTTTTCTTACAGCAGTACCAAGGAAGAGTCACAGATAAAAGAATAGTATTTATTGCTAAGAAGGGGAGGAGCTGGAGATAATCACCATTACCGAACAAGCTCGAGACCTCCCGCTACGTAGAAAGCAGTTAGTAGTGCTGAATGCACGTGTTCAAAAGGAAAGGGACAGGGAGTGGGCTTTGGCTTGGCCCGTGGGCCAGTCCATGCGTACATGGACAAGGGAAACATCAAAATGACTGCCAGTCATGCAGGTGGTCACATAAACCAAAACCAAAATAGACCGAATTGCACATTTGTGCCAACTTTTGTTATAGAATAAAGAGCCGAATAGAACACCAAATCACACCTGTAATTCGTTGTTCATTTGACTACTTGTATGATCAGTAGTTGCTTTGGCGACTGCCTTGATTCTGCTGAGTGGAGTGGCCTTTCGATCATGCCAGAGGCCACTTCTGTCCTTTCCATCTCAGTACAATCATTCTGCCAATTCTTATTGCCTTCCATTACCAAATGTCGG
>UYWX01000099.1:0-46178 GCA_900622495.1 Hydatigera taeniaeformis
CGGTGATGAGACGAATCGTACAGCAATCGGCAGACATCAGATGGTCACATAATCAACAGCATTACAAGTGACATCTCTATTTAGCCTTCTTCTCAAAGTCAAATTTTCTTACATTCAATTGTTCATCCATTTACCTACAGTGTTAATCAGTTGAATATATTCTTGATACTTTTAAGCTATAATTCAACCCAATAGACATAACACCTATATTTGGCTATTTTAT
Organism: Hydatigera taeniaeformis; assembly: GCA_900622495.1. Lineage (NCBI taxonomy): Eukaryota > Metazoa > Platyhelminthes > Cestoda > Cyclophyllidea > Taeniidae > Hydatigera > Hydatigera taeniaeformis. The sequence continues at coordinate 224 of UYWX01000099.1, forward strand.
CTCATTACATGGGATTACTAACTGCGAACTCATTTTTGATCTGCGCAAATAAACGGCTTATTACCCTTATCACTCACGAGACACCACAAAGGGTACCAAGACCATTACGTGCATAAAATAAGGCCTAGACAACACATTATTTTACTTCGGTCTTTTTCTCCTCACTGTTACACACAGACCCTGTTGATGCAGGAGATTTATTTTGTAAGATTATACAAAATAACATCGTCAATCTATTTAAGGCTCTGGTTTTGAGGCTCATGGATATGGCGATTTAGACTAGACCAGCTTCCTTTCCATCCACCACTGATAGACCAGCTACTCACAACCCTGACGAACAACCCGACTCATCTATTATCTACTGTGCTGGCTGTTTCAGAGGGATCATTGTACTGTTGGCAGCTCTACGCGCTTACATACCCTTCACTAGCATTTTGTTGAGCAGTTAAAGGGCGCTCAAATCCACATAAATACCAATTCTAGCCTGCTCTAATCGGTGGGTGCTATACTGATTTCGGCTTTAGCCGTTTAAAATACCTTTTATTACCAAAAGGCCTTTTTGATTACCTCATTTGATGAAGGTTCTTTGGCTAGCCTTTCAATATCAATGGAAAAATCGATTCGTTTGAACTGTCCGGGTGGGTCCAGGGGAGCACGTGGGCTATTTAAAGCGCCGGCCTGGGCTTGTGCATGCGTCATTGTTCAACCATAACGACCTGATTCACACACCAACCTGTTGCCCTATGCTTACCCCACAAACATTGCCTCGCCTTCCCACCGCCTCCACCAAACCCCTCTCCGCCTCCCATACCAGTGGGTCAAAGAAGACCAAGCAGCTGCACGACTACAAACTACCCTCCCTATCCCCCAACCAGAAGATCCCACCATCCCCAAAGATAACTCCGATGTCCAAGCAACAACGCTGGACGTATATGTTCTCAAAGAGGCTACCCAAAATTCGAAACAATTTGCATCTGCCGCCATTGGAAACGGTATCCACGGAGAAGGCGGGAAAGAAGAACTTACGAGAGAAGGAGATAAAAGTCCTACCCAAGTTGGGAAAGTAGAACGATAATGTTTTTAGGCAAGCTTTATACTTTGTAAGACACTTAAGATGACTTTACTCCTACTCTGTATGTGTAATATAACTTCTATACTCGCATTTGCGCTTAGGATAAGGCATTTCTTAATGCAAAAAACATATTTTTGACAAGTAATTACATCTTCTGCCTTTCGTTCCCACTCCGGAGGTATTTAAATGAGGTAATTATGAGGTTTAGGACAAAAAAATTCTTATCCACAACTCCAACAACTTAGCAGTTATGAGAATGCCGTAATTCCAACAATTGACTTTCGACTCGCTTTGAAAAGGCTTAACTAGACCTCAAAACATGGCCTGATAATGTGAGCTTAAGAGAGGCTTGTAATTGTTAAGACCTGAAAGGGTTTCACAAAGCAAACTAGTGCCGTAGCTCTTCCAAAATAAACGGGATGGGTTCGAGGCCAGCTCCCAATGTGATTGGTGATTTTAAGGTTTATGGCACTAAGAGGTGATTGGCTAAAATTGCACCAACCATGATTAGGAAAGGATAAACTTGTTCACCTCTTAATTTAAGGTCAACAAATGCCTCTGATACACCGCCACATTTTGAACTATCACGTGACTATACCAGTCAAGTCTCTTCAATGATAGTTAAACGGAGGCAAGTTAGTAGCTTTTAAGACATTGAGGGCAAATTTCTTACGATTGTAATGTGCTGGTTTAATCAAGTAAAGTTAAAAAGGAGACGTTTTAGCCGCCTCTGTTATGTCACCGCAATTTTTATGGCGGTACACAAATACAGATACGGTTGTTAAACGTATTCAAGTCATAGTTTAAATGGACATAATTCATTCTCATCATTAAGTCTCGAATTAGGTAAGAGTTTTTCAAAAACTTTTTCCCCTTCATATATTCCTATGTCTCATATCTGTCCATCAAAACACCAAACTGTATAGTTGCTTATCCATTTTACTCGGACATAAATCAACGTACTCCCCGATCATTCACAACAGGCGTGCATCTGTCAAATTTGCCCTTACCAGTGTTCTCCAAATGTCACTAGCAAAATTGTTTGCTGTGGAGCGAATGTCACCTTTCGTTAGCTTTATGCAAAATACCTAGTTCTGTATTACTTGCTATATTTCTTGCGCTTAGAGCTCAAATATTAACATTAAATTATAATAAGTTAGGATAACTCAAAAATGCCAAATGTTGTCATAACAACCATCATGAGTTAACTTGCAATGAACGGAAATTTGACTTACTCCACCCTCAGTTTCCTACGTAAAGCATAAAGTCGGTAGGATTGATGTCTCGCAGAATCGCATTATTTATTCTACCCCTCTTCATGATTGGTGTTTCTCTATTCCCGATCTCAAACGTTGATTGGTCAAATCGATTTTGAGCAACCAGTAAATTTTAACGTTTATTTAACCTTCGCTTCATTGATTGGTAGAAATCACGAGGGTTTCAAAGGCACTCATAAAAGGTACTTTCAGCCACCAATATTAAGTATGCTCTTAGAGTCTCTCTTTATTGTTCGATCAGACGTCAGGAGAGTGATGTGGTTACCGGAAGGTCAAGGCGTGTGTGGGGAATTAAAGAGCAATATAAGGTTTAACAAGTTTTGCCTTACTGACACACTGATCCAGTAGTAAAATATTGTTTATAAATTATCCAAATACCTCTTTACTGTGAAATAACCTCCGCACCTTCATCAAAGAGTAGACTAACGGTTGGTGGAACGGAAGTTATCTGCGTCTGATATAAACGCCAGACATGGTCGGAGACATCCAATAACAACCTCAGTGTTGTTCTTTCGAAAAAGAGCTTACTTCACAATGTAGGTAAAGTTGGGACGCTGCGGAAGTCATTAAATGTCTCTTTGCGGATGTTCGTTTAGCACCCAAAAAAATGTGCATGCAGCTTACTGGATAAGTGAGTCGAAAACGCATTAACTTGAACAGGTTTTATCCTATGTGAACTTAGTGGACGTCCATATGGATTGGAGTGTCGAAGGACCAGCAAATCGATGGCAAGAAGAAGGTAGATAAGGAAAGGACAGTCGTGGAGAGGTGTTACTTTCCTTAGCCGTCTAAGTGACACCTCCGAGTCACTGCTAAGTTAAACACCGTCAAATAATGAACTGGCCTCCCTTAGTTGAATACCCAAATTAAAAGAGGAGTTGGAAAATTTGTGGTCGTACGCGTAGACATACCACACCTAAAGTGGTTATTAATGCAAGTGTACACGTTGGACCGTTCAACACAGTATCGACAAGGCGAACCGAAGTAGCTTGAATCAACCACAATCAAATCCACCACATTGAAAGTCATTATAGTCTCCAAATTGACGCCCCTCTGATCGCTTAGCATCAATAACAGAAAACAAAATGTTTCGCTCTAAAGGTTAGCCTAAACCAGTGTCAAATACAGATATGAATTAATAGATATTTCCTTCGTGAATTGCAGGTATGGGCAAAATAATCTGTCCTACGTAGACCATTTGGTTACACAACATCAACTGTCATCTAACATCACGACCCATTCAAAAAAATAAAACAAATAAATGCATATTTTGTTCTCCCCTCCTCCTCCTCCTCCTCCTTCTCCTCCTGCTCCCTCGCCACCCTCTTCTCCTCCACCCTGCCCAACTTGTTTTTGGCCTCCCAACAGCTGTTTGATTGCATCATCCACGTCAAGCCAATCGATGGGAAAGGCGGAGAATTTGAAATTCGGCTATAGATGTATAACAAGGAGGCGTTGCAGAGGCACCCGACTCCAGACACATGCTGTGTACGAGATGAGTCCACAAAAGGAGCCGTTCAAACTCGTGAGTATATCTACAATTTGCTGGCTCAACAGACAAGCGCAGTAAACAGTCAGAAAAGATTGCCGAGGATACGACCGCGTAGGACGTCACCACCACCACTACCGGATGCAGTGCCAAAAGCGCCACACAAAACCATGGGTCCACCTCCGCATCCCCATCCAGAGGCAATTCAACCCCCACAGAAAGCACCTTTTAAGCCGAAGCACTGGAGAACACCTTTTATGGACAGACAGTGTGTGAAGGAGAAAGTGAAACTTGATAAGATTGCCTTTGAGAAGCTGAAGTTGGATAAACCAACTGGCCGTGTTAAAGATGCTTGTTGTGCTGGAGTGAGACCACCGATCCCTCCCAATCCGCATGGTGAATCGATTCAATGTCGTGAGCTTCCAAATCGTACCAACTGGATCGAGCGAAATGCCATAAAGGCAATCACGAGTAAACCGGGTTATCGCGTATTCAATGCTGATAGGAAGATGATTGTTGACACGAGGAGGGGAGACAAACAAGCTCTAGTCTCGAGTAAGACACACTCGGGGTTGGAGAAACGATACGTCTATAAACCGACCTTTGGGAGGGTGCCAAGGTACCTCAGACAACGCGCTGAGGCTATAGCTGACACCCGAGCAGCCTATTCACACTACTTAAATGAGAAGGAGTTACAGCGGACTGATTATATGTTGACAGAGAAAGAACGCCAAGATTTATTGAATGGGCTAAAGACGGCGTGGGATGAGTACAATGCAAAGTATCTGGGGTTGTCAGTGAGTAGAAGCGGTGCAAAGCAAAAGTCCTACGGTGACTTCTTGGAGAAGCAGTTGGCAAGCCTAGAACGCGACATAGAAATGATTGAGAGTCACCCTTACATCTTTATTGATGCGGATAAGACACCCGGAGTGGGCGGAGCTGTGACTAATGATATTCAGGTTTAAGAAATTGCCATGTTCGAATGATTCCTGACACGGTGTACAGACCATCCAGCATCTCGTGAAACAATGGTAGAGGTAGGAATATAGAGGCAAATTTAGTGATGCTTATCTTGGTGTCTTTTAAAAAAATGGTTTAACAGAAGATAACAGCTAGATGGAGACCTTTTTTCATGTTCTATTGTTGATAAGATTAAAGGCAATATTGGGCGGGCATGTGCTACTTAATTCCATAAGTAGAAATACACTGATAGTAGAAAACAGGGTAGCATTATTTAGATGAAGGCAGATATCGCAATCTTCGAATCCATTTTAGATAAAAAAAATTTGGCAATTTCATCAAAAATTGGTTTCTTTTAGAGTTAAGTAAGAACCAAGTGTGTACATCTTCCCTTGAATAATGTGAGAACTGCATTTGGTGGCAAAGTCTGATGCAATTCAGTGCCTTAAACCATACTTAGTCGCCACTTTGTAGAAAGTGAATTGGTCCACTTGTCATGCCATCCTGACTGCATTGCGCTGGGCGATTTTTTCAGTGATGTGACAAATTGCTGCATTTGTGTCCACATCTTGCTGCAGTTCTTGTGAGACGATCAGCAGACTTTAACTTTTCTACTCTCCTCTCCTTTCCCTTACCCTCCTCTGTTTACCAAGCAATCATCAAAGCGGATTCTTCCATTTCATTGCTCAAACGATGGGGGTGGAGAATGAAGAGAGGGTGTCAATTTGTTTAAATGTTGCATAAATCTCTGGCTAATTAAAATTTCAGACCGAGTTTGGCCTAGTCCGTTCTCCAGTGACTGCAACAGGTTGTAGAATCGCTATAGTTGGCAAGATTTGGGGAAAGGAAGAGAAGGTTGGTGTATAACGTTTACCAAACGTGCTCACAAACGGCGATGGAACTAAAAGTGTGGATTCGATTCGACTTTGACCTAACATCAGGCTTTACGTGGGAGCTTGGACGCACTATCTGGGGTTTGGAAAGCTACCAATGCAGCAATTCTATCAGTAAAGTAAAAGTTCCGACGACGTCAATAAATATGGCAACTTTCATAGCCTTAGTGAGTCGAAATGTCCAAATGATAACCGCCAGACGTCTTAATTACCGCCCAGTGAGGTCAAGTTGTGACATTTTCGCTTGCCAACTAGGTATTAAAATAGAAGTTGGCCTTGGCATTCCCCTGCGCTCCCTCCCTCTCCTCGTAGAAAATTTCACTCCACTCCCAGGCAAATCTCGCAGTTTTAAACACCACAAATTTCATAAATCCCTAAAAAATGGCTGCAAAAAGCACCACAAATTTTGTTTAAATTATCCCCCAGGCATGGCGTGAACTTCAAAGTGTCATGCAAGCAAGCGTGCAGGAAGTTGTGCCACCAACACCTCACCAAATTGATGGCATCGGAGGGTGTTTTTGTGCGCCGAGGCAAAAGACACCAACTTTCCTCCCTCAGAACACCCCCCACCTCGCATTAATCACCAGATCGAAGAATTTTATTTGGCAAAATTAATAAAATAATACATTGTGTAAGTAAATTAGAAAATCTCTTCTCCCCCTCGCCTTCCGCCTCTGGGCCCCCACCCTCCCTCAACTCCACAAAAAAACAGTGGTCTTTTGAAATGCACATAGAAGTCACCTCAAAGAAGCCGAATTGGATGATTTATTTTGCGCGTGCCTTCTACAACCGTAGGGGCACAGACTGCAGGAGCGAGGAAGCGAGGGAACAAGAGAGCGAGAGAGAGAGAGAGAGCAAGCGAGCGAGCGAGCGAGCGAGAGAGCGAGAGCGGCCGAGGCCTAGGCCGAGTGAGGGAGAGCAGGAGCAAGCGAACGAGAGCGAGGGATTGAGCGAGCAAGCGTACGAACGAACCAACGTGGTCCTCACGCTCATGACAGTTTGATTCTCGTCATAAAATTGTGTGTGCAATTTACCGCTCTATCGGCGCCACAACTAGCCTGACAGTCTTGCAGAAGGCCAAAAATACATGCCCACTTTTAAGGGGGAAAAATTCTTGTGCCGAAGGTAATGACGATGTTGCACCTTTTTAAGGTTAGAGAGTGAGGGCGGTTAGATGACAGATGCTAATCGTGAGAGAACTTTTAGTAGGGCTTCCAGTTGGTGTGCATAGGTGCTTTAGAGGAGTGGTGGTGAGTGATGAGGAAGAGTGGGCATTGACATACTTCCAAATTGGTAACACAAGGCTTATAAAAGACGACCCACATAAGTCAATTCTTTAAGGAATGCAAAATGGATGGAGCGAAGTAGATATGAGTACGAAATGGTGAATCCCAGATTGCAGTGGAATAGCATATTAAATCGATTGTAGTAAAGTCTGTAAACCATATTTCCGTAACTAAGATGGGATGGATCGTCTCAGCTACATGCAAATTTGCCACTGTGTTGTCTCGACGGTTATCATTTGATGCCACACGAGATGAGAATAAAGCGTTTCTCTAAAAGTACATCAAGGAAGCATGACAAATTGTTGCATAATTAAAAGTATTATTCTGGTAGGAGAGGGCGGATTAAATATTGGATTACAAAACATGCCAATTAAAATTGTGGTTAAATCGTTAGTTGATTGGGTACACAGCTGCTCGTCATCTGATTGGTTCAGCGTTCATCCAATTACGGGAGAGCGAACCTCAAAATAACCGATAGGATCTGAAAGGTCTACCGTACAGCTTGCGGCAGATAATTTAAATTGTTGCTGTCCATGTGAGTTGGGAATTAGTTGCCTTAAAACAACTTAAATTCGAATTGCGTGATTTTCATAATAACCTCATTACTTTGATGGGAAATTTTAGGCCGCTTAAATTTTATAAGTAGCTGGGTTTGGGTACCGAAATTCTGCTGAGCATACATTAGACAGTACTCAAGCTGGTGTGAAATGGGACTCATTTTAATAGATGGGTGACGTAAATGCACTTGTAGACTTGCAAAAACCATCGAATATAAGTCATCAAGTTAAATGGGGCTCTCATTGCCCGCTCTTTAATTGATCCTTAATTTTTTAATGTACTGGGAGGCAAGAAAAGTTACACTTCCACAATATAACATTCATGCAATGATTAACTGGTATACAGTATAATTTGATGTTGTGTCAATCGAAAGTGTCCACGGATGTCAAGGGTGTCAAACCTGTGTAAGAAAAGAAGGAAAATACAAATTACAACTTCTCATTTTACGCCTTTCACGATGGTAATGTGGACTTAGTAGCCGAAAGCAGGGAGTCAAAGACTGACAATGGGCCATTCATTTCCAGTGGGTTCAAATTGCTTCGAGTTACATTTAAAGTTTATCGATTTATTAGCTTTTATAAGCAGAACTAAATAATATTAGCATCAGCTTTATTTTAAATCTTAGGTTCAAAGCAAAGATAATCTGAATGTCATTTAAAACAATAGCTTGTACTGTTATTTTGCAAGCAAGAAACGTTTTTTTTAGTAAAAACAAAATCAACATATTTGATCAATTATAAGCATTTTCCTTAAGCCGCAAGAATCTACGTAGGCGAAGAGAAGACAGAGGAATGGAACCAGTCTGGGGTGCGAAAAGCCTTGACTTATTCGGATGTAAGATCACTTTGAATGACTATGCTTTGTAGACGGCAGACGAATGGCCTTTGAAAAATCATTCGAGTCATGAAAGTAGTTACAAATGGCAAAATTAGCCGCCGTCCACGTGCGTTAGAAATGTTAAAAGCCTACAAGTTCCCACAGAACTCTGAGTATAGCACAACAGAGGAAGCCATAGTGCGACCACGGGTTCGTGCTAGAAGCAAGGTGGACCATTTGATGACGCTGAATATAGCGTCTACGAAATCATTTTGAATATTTTCGAACTACTACTTATAAGAATTGTAAGTAGGGTGTGCCGAAATCATATTGTTCGTGTATCATTTTACCACCTGTGCCTCAGTCACGTACTTTTGTCATTCTTTTCGTGTTGTCTCAGCAGCCTTGTTTTACGCATACATGCGAAAAAAACTAACTATTGTCAGATCAGTGACTATGTCCTGAACAAGCCTTAATTAGCAGGAGGTTCGAATGGACGAAAAAAGGCGAGTCCGTCTGCATCGTTGACTGGTAACATGCATTTTTGATAACTTTCTTTGCTTTCTTCCGATTTAGGACCTAAGAGCAAGTAAAATGACGTCGGTCGATTCGTCTAAGGTCTGCCATGTTTGGCGACAGTGACTAAATAGGATGTGACAGCAAATGCTGAAATTTATCGGCTTCTCTGGGAATTTGAAGCCATTGCACAAAACTGGCCTCAAACGACATAAATTCATCTTGGATTGTCTACCATTACTGTACAATCTCAACCTCACTACTGTCATGAAATAGAAGATGATAGCCTTTAATTCCAATTAAAGGGCATACCGGGTGGAGGATCTTTTCTTCTCCTTCAACGGAGCCCTTTTAAGAGAAAAACGACTTGAAAATTTGTTTTTTCTTGTGTTCCCTAAAGATTGCGTGATCACACCCAACTACTACTATACGGCAAATCCTTTAAAAAATTTACATACTTTTTATGTGATTGTCCAACTTTCACTTCAATAAGGGCATTTCGGCAAAGAAATTTCGATGGCTCACCCTTCTATTCGCGCCTTATCATTTGAGGCGGAATTTGCGTTCTTGGACCACCGTCGAATAGACCTTTAACAACGTCCGCTTTTTCTGCCATCCCAAAAAATACACTTTTAGCACATTTTAGGAGAAGCATTTTAAGGTGAAATCTTTACGAGATTGTACGACACTGGAAATTCACTTACCAACGATTCACTCCTCTGTTGTCCTAACCTTTTGTCCATCCGTTACTGGATCACATATGTGAATCTAAACAGAGGAATTTGGATGTACCAGTGTGTTGGATGGAGTTTTGGCTTGAGTCCAACTTCCCATTGGGTCAGACTGGAGACTGTGAGCCAGAATAAGGTCGTGATGTGGACAACCCCTAAACTGTTTAAAATGAGTCAAGCAGCAGTCCACATCACATTTATTCAAACATCCCTTCCCACACCAGATGGAAGGAGGGTGGGGGGGAGGAATAATCACTTCCGATGCGGAGAATCGCATGTGGCTTTGGGTGGCGAGCTAATGCACCATGCTGGTAGTCCGATTTGGGGCCTGCGTTCACATCCTGTTTGTCATGCCACTTGACATGACAAGCCAGCTGTTCCATATTCCGATTTTATGAATAAAAAAGCAATTCATAGCATCGATTCTGCAGCGAAGATTCGATGCTCTTCTACCCTACCTAAGTTGCCATGTTCCTTGCCGAAGGCATTCAACAACTTGGTTTGTCTATTTGAATAAAAAAGGGTTCTTAGCATCTGCGTATGCCGAATGATAGAGGCGGTCTTCCTAGCTTTACGGAAATCGATGTCCTCCACACCAACCACCACTAGTCAACTCCGACTTATACAGTAGTTATTTAAGTAGTATATAACAATCAACAAATCATGATAAAAGTAATTTTTCGATACCCTATTTCAAAACAAAATACAAATAAAGTGTAAAATGCCTGACATTAAGCATTACTAGCAAAATAGATGAAATAAGATGCAAATGATTGCATTTCACACTACTGAAAAGCAACTTCAGCGGCACACTTGCTTCAGCCTCCAGGGGTGAGTTTAAGTTATCCACTGATTGCGATTTCATCATTGAAGGGTGCAGATGAGGGCACAAATGCGGTGAAACATGCCAAGCTCATAAGTCTAAAAGCTTGGAAGGGAAAATCCACTACGTTGACATTTATCCGCCGCCAGGTTGAATGAGTTTGTGTGTGGTAGCCTCCTCGTTCCTACTCCTCTTGTACTTTTACAATGATCACGAGCTATTTATAGGTGCCCTGCATTTTTATCAACAAAGTTTACACTTCCGAACGCTGTAACTGTGTGGTTTTTTAGACTCTTAGCGGCGGATTTAAACGCGGCAGCCGACAAAGTTTCAAATGCTTTGGTCATGGATTGACAAGTGAATGAGGGGATTGAAGAGGGAAAATTGAGTGTAAGCATCTACCCACGCGTTCGAACTCATCTCTAAAAGAGATATTTATTCAGTTGGGCGAGTCAACTTTCTGGACGTTAGGTATCTAGATTTTAGGAATCTCTCGAAGGCAATCTCCTTCTGCAATCTATCATCCTCTCCCCCAGTCACTCCTCTTCCTCTGAGAATTACATGATGACAGGGAACTCCAGGTTTATCTTACCGTTTTCTACTTACCTAAAGGTATGCTACCTAGGCAGCTTTATATTTGCCTTAGTTTTGCCTCCCAAATGTCTACCCCATGTGGGGTGTCTGATAGCGGAAAAAGGGGAGAAATTGTTTAAAGGAATATAAGAGGAAATACAAGGGACTGGATGGAAGCATTATCGCTCTTTCCTCTGCGGGAACTATCACGAGGCTACAGGCTTATTATATGGGTTTATCAGATTTCATCTGTCATATTTACTAGCTTTCGTCCACAGCAGATTCGTCCAATGGTTGGAGGACACTTTTGGTTTGCCATATTCAAAGATGCGGCGTAGATGGATTTATAACCACAATTTTCACTATATGAATCCTTGCAAATCTACTGTCTAGGTAGACTGTGAAGTGCCCTAGTGGACAAATTGATATGATTAACAGCTTCAAATGACAATGTGCTAAGGTGGATTTTCTAGTCTGCACAACGAAAAAGGAATGTCATTTCAACTGCTCCTTATATGCCCTAAAAAACAGGGTAGCAAGTGATGGCTGCGCTTCGAGGTGGCCTGGATTCTATCGACAATATAATTTGCCAATCGATTGCCACATCTTCGGGACAGATGTCTCAAATACCAATCGTCACTGCGTGGGTCAGCCAATGAGAGTGCAGTGTGCGTGTTTTCGGGTGTGGTAGTGAGCCTGTAAGTCCAAGTAGCTTAGTAGAGTTCAACTCGCAGATCTCGCCTCCTCTGTACTGTTCGAGCTTCGCCATCAAGAAGGATGGAAAAGGTGTTATCTCTTAAATACTCAAATATTCATAAAATTTGAAATAAGTAGAGCTGTGTCAAAGGTGAAGGTGATTTTAAGCGTAGCATTCCAAGGTTCCAAGGTAAGTAGTCGATTGGCCCCTTTTAAAAGTCGACGATCAAAAAGCATTTTTTGATTTGTGAAGGGGAAAGGGATTTTACCTTTTAGTGCAACAGGACAATCAAATGGATTAGGGAGGGACAGTTTCGTGTAACACGACCTCTATGTGGCTGGAAGACTGAAAGTGGGCAGTGCCTTGGTTAAGAAGACAGTGGTCGCTTTCGGAGGAAATGCCATATTTCCTTCTATCAGCTCAATAGTTGGGGCCTTTGCCACAAATTAGAAGGCAGAATTTAAACGCTATTTTAGATGCGCCTGCAGTAGAAAGAGCTCGAAGGTTTTTTTTCTCTGGCCTAAAATTAACTCGGTTGGCATTTAACATAAAGGTAAGTTGTTGAGTTTTTGGACCAACTCTTTTGCACCGTTTAAGTAGTCAAATCAAAAGGTTGACAGCAATATTATACTTATTTCCCCATTTTTAAAACTAATATCTGCATTCAAGACACTGATCGACATTTGACTTGGAACTTTTTAAGATATAATATGCTTCTTTTATGCGACCTGCTATCAGTTAGTAACCCGCCAAAGAGGTATACTTGGCTATCCCTCACGCCAATATGAAGTATACACCTCTTAGCTATCCTAAAACCACTTCAAAATCTCAACAGACTTCTGGAAGGAGAAGGTGATCTTTTTTAATCTGCATAGTGGAAATCTCAAGACTGTCTCCCGAATATGTAAAAATTTACTTACGATTGGGCTTGAAAGGCGGTTAAATCTAAAACATTTCAAGAGCGCACGTTATTTTTCAACGTCTAGGATTGCTGTCAGGTCTTAGATTCCCACGAAAGGCCTCAGTGTAACTTCAGGCAGCGTCCTCATTCCATGCCTTGATGGGGAAGATTTCAAATTTAGACAGGTTGAATCATCGCCTCTAAAATGTCGGTCCTCTGCGCAATGTTTAGTTGCGTACTTTACTTGCAAGCAACAACAACGATGCGGAGACGATGTCTCCACACTAATTAGCATCCAAAACGTGGTTGAAACGCCTACTTGGACTCAGGTGTCACCTCACCAAATTTTTCACTATTTCTCGTCCTACTGTCAACATCTGTGCAACCAAGACCAGCGATTTCTAATCTTGACCAGTAACATTGCCATGACATCATTTGGTACTAAAGTTCATAAGTAGAAACCCAGTATACTTGTCTTAAGAGATGTTTTGTATTGAGATACAGAGTGGAAACCTTCATGCAGCTACATAGACATTTCCAATTACTTATCTGTTGCCTCAACGTCAACTTTATTTCTCCCCAATTCCCAGCCATCTGGAAATAGCTCTGCAAGCATTAATTAAGCCTTTGACTACCTACCTAGCCCATGGACATCCAGTAATGTATCACGTTATGTTGGGATAGGCGTTACAAAGTGCTGAAAGATTTACAATAACCATCTATTTATTTGTTATTCTTACTCATCCATTTATCAATCCATGAAGGTAAATTGTTATTGCCCAAGATGCAAAAAACCGTTTCATGTTTTGAGATCTAATCGGTCCCTAGGTGTGGTAGTACCGTATTTTCATGTCACCTGTCACATTCGTATATAAACATTTGGGTTCTGCCACCGTCACTAAAAAAAGCACTACTCTGACAAATTAAATTTAAGCTAGCTAGTGTGTACATAGCATTGAGAGGTGTCTAGGGGCTCTCATCCATACGAATTGTAGTTCTAAGCTGCTAAAAGTAAATGTTTTGATTTTTTGTGACTCGAGTGCCCCCAATCGACGAATAACATCACTGCCGTGAGCTGTGGTGGCAATTATCTCATCAGCCACACTTAGGCTGAGAAAACAGATGGATTACACCATTAATCCACTAATTTTACTCTCAAAACAACAACTGATAAGGGGATAACGTTTCCAAAGTCAAGCATGTTGACCTTTAGAAGGAATATTTATTTTGTTCTTCACCGTCTTCAAGGCAATTAATCATTGCAGTGGTACACTGGCCCACTCTTGAGGGTATCTGACACCGAATCTAAGGTCGTTTCTAAAAACCTCTGATTAAGATTTTAGTCAATTTTCGCCAGGTCTGGCCACGAGCACACGGAGGACACTTAAGAATTTAATCATAATAAGCGCTTGTGGAAATTGGAGCCAGTACGACATTTAGCCGAGCAGTGATCTGAACCGGGGATCACCAAATAATCCGCTCGCCACGTGCTGACGCCGCATCAGCCAATGGGAGCCCACCGAGGCGTTGATTGGCTGATCGCCAAATCTCATTCCACATTCCGTCGGGTTGATGCCCACAGAATCACTATTCGGCCAGTTGAAAAAGCGAATAGCGTGGGTTCCCACCCTCCCGCCCTTCTCTTTCTTCTGGCACCGAACTCTTCAAGGAATTATATGCGCCGGACAGTTTATTGAATAAGTGAGTAAAACTTCCCGTACTTGTTACAGGCTTTGAATCAGGCACGTCTTCTTTCGTTTTTTGACTTTTCTGTCCCTTAATACAGTGTATCATTTTTAAACATGCAAGATTATAAAGAGAATCTCATAGGTCTATAACTGGTTGGGTCAATAGTAGTAGGAGTTGGGCGGGCGAATTCCTCCCTGCTTTCTCGCTGAAGGCGATATTTAATCTCCCATCTATTTCCTGCTATCTTGAATACTTAATCCATGCAGATATTACAAAGGCAATATTTTTTTATTGAATGCCGTAAATGGCGGGTAATTTGTCTTTTTCACAACGAGGCTGACTCACCTACGCATAAAAGGGGTGTTAGTTGGGCAATCCCCAATAGGCCGATCCGCCAATTGAAGTCGGCATTAAATTGCATCTACCTTTTTCATGCATTTTTAACTCCTACTGGCATCTTTTAAGCACACTGCCCGTCTATCTTGACGGCAGTTATAACACCCAGTGACACAACATTACCCCACTTTGCTGACCCTAAGGCGGATCGGGAAGAATGAAGTCAAGATAAGAATGAGTTAACATGCGACGTGCGGATGTATTTTTGGAGACTAAAAGGGAAACAAATTGCAAGACAACATGTCAGGACGCTCTAGTTGGTCTGACACTCCCAATTTCCTCCTTTTATTGCCTCTGAGGTACCTCCATGCACCGGTCATGTCCACTAATGGTGATGGAATCCGTTGGGTTCAAAAATATCTGTTCTAACACGCCTTTTGAAACTGTCTTAACATTAAAAGAATGCATTTTTACCGTCTTGTAGTCCAACTTAATAAGGTCGACCAGTAACCTTGTATAGAAAGTTTTTCACTACCAATAGTACACTACCCTTCGTTAGCTATTTTACGAGGTAATGTCTAGGGCACCCTTCATGCGAGAGTTGAGGCTTACATATATGCTTCTAAATGGTAAATAAATAATTTTAAGGCAAATAGTTAAACGCACAGATGGCATGTAGGACTGTCATGGAGGTCTCAGCTTGGTGATTGATAGGCCACAGAGTTTTTCTCCCGTAGAATTTCATAATAAGGTTTGCTTGTGAAGGAAGAAGGGTAAAGGGCAGCAAAATGACTAGGACTGGGGAGGCAAAATTTCTTTTTCCACGTGGAGTAAACCTTCCCTTCTTTGGACGCTTTTAAAAGTGTTTAGGAATTTCTTGACAGAAGAATTTGTCAAAATGACATTTGGAGCATGGGGTTGGGCAAAAATGGATCAAATTTTTCAAATCCAAGCACCAATTTTCTCCCCTAGCCGCCCTGTCCCTCGTTACCCATCACAAGACCCTCTCGACCCCGCCCTATTCGTCCTGCCCGAACAGCGAGAAGGGATATGTAGGAGAAGAATACGAAGCAGTGTAACAAAGGGCAGATTTGACTGCCCTAATTTGCTCTGCTGTAGAGGAAGTCTTCCAAATAATGGGGTGGGAAGTCTGTCGCTTGATTGTAAAATCGCTTTTAAGTTACCATTCATTATCGACGTTCTGAAATTATTCGGGCCGGAAGTTCTTGAGGTTTAAATTTGTGACATAGTGTGATAAAGTGGTAAGCTAATTTTGTGACTAAGATAGGGAGGGGACAAAAATAGTTCACATATTTTGGCTACTCCCTTCCACCCTCGCCTTATTGTTGGCGGGAATAAAGCTCGAAGTCATCATAGAGAACGCATATTTTAAAGAACCGTCTAATCACCCTCTAGTGTCAAGCTAATTGACCTACAAAGGGAGGAGATTAACAGCATAAATTGGAAAAGGAGACTCTTAGGTTTAAACGGTAGTATCCTCATCCCGTTTCTCCACCCTCTTTTCCTGTAGAAAAGCATCCACAAGACTCAATCATCCATATGAGGATGCATATTTTCGTATAAAGCTATTTCTCCATGCAAACAATGGACATCAAAATCCTAAAATTTCATTCCACCTTCTATTTATTTGCAAATGCATTCGTACATCTCTTGGTTTTTAAAAGGACGACTCGGTTATAAATAGAAGTACCTATAATCACCTTTCAGGTGCGATCATTTAATTTTTGAAACTTCAAATCGAAGGCTCTAAGACCGCCTGTACTTATGAACTTGGCGAACTTGAAACCTTTAATTGGCTCATACAAATTTACGAAAAGCAGCGCCTGACTACTTGCTTTGTAGGGTTGATCCGGTGAGTACGATGCGGTCGATAGTGCAGTAGAGGAGGGTGGGGAGGGGAAAGCGTCCAGCACCACGTTCGAGTGCATTTCTCGCCTCCCACTCACGAGGTGCGTTTAAACAATTACTACGTCTTTCACATCTCCCATCTTGTTCAATGATTTGGGCACTAGGTTATCCCATTTACAACAAAAATCGCATCCTATTATAGGGAAAAAATAATTTTTATACCTCTTAAGATTTTGTCAATGAAATTTCCACTTTTTTTCTACTTAAGGCAAGAATCTATTCACAAGGACTTCTCTAAAATTAACAACGTCATCTCATTTTTCTTTTGGGCCTTTTTTTGTTCCAATTCAAAAAAAATTTGCGACGTTCATGTTGTTTGGATTTAGCGCCAACCAATTGAACATTCGTCCCTCTCATTTTTTTGTCATTTTCATTAAAGTGCCCACAAATAGGATAGATTCGCGTTTATTCTGTCCCTTCTCTCTCTTTCTCCTCTTTACAAGGTCACGCCTTGTGACACAACCTAAACGAAAAAAATTTAGTCGGCGGAGCGTTGCGGCCCCATTTGTCGGACGCCAGCATCAACAATTAAGTGGAGGAGGTGAAATATCAGTTTTGCCTTTTTGTGTGCGTCACCCAAGTGAAGTGGCTATTATAGAGCGCGCGATGACGTTAGACAAGCCAACAAGGAGGTATAAGGCTAACTTATCTTGGACACATTTGAGTTAGGCTAGGGAAAATGAGGCAGCAATTTTGCTATGTGGCTATCGGTACTGCGCTATCCTTGGCGATGGGAAACAAGTCTATCTTCTCAAACTGACGCACTCATGCATTCAAGAGTGCAGGGTGTGGAGAAATTGCAAGTTTGAGCGGGTTAACTGAACTGGAGTTGTCTAAGGTGGTAGTGAGGAGATGGGCTTAAGGCACCTCTGTATGCCATTGGAAGGCTTTAACTCCACTCATTCAGTCGCTCGCCTTCCTCCATCCTCGTCCTTGGGGTCTGTGGCGCATTAGCAGAACTGCTCGGGTTGCTTCACTTCCACATCTTTTTTGGTCCATGCAACTTCACCCCTGGTGGCTAATTAATCCCTAGTGGTCGGCAAAACACTTCAAATCGGTACATCTAGTCGAAATTTTAAGGACTGCTTACAATGTTGTTTTAAAAAATTCGGGGGTTTGAAGGGATTGCAAAAAATGTCAAACTTCGATCACCTCCCGTTTCCTCCTCTCCCTCCCTCCTCCAACTTGCCAACTTTGAGGTTCGGGGGCTTTGCGTCCTCTTTCTGACAGCAATTTGGTTCAGTGTCAAGGTTTGTTTAGTGTTTAGAGCTAGAAATGTTCCACATCTGCAATTTATCGTTTCTGATGGTGTCCGAAGCGATTTGCTCTTACCCTGAGACTACACCTCCTGTTCAACATCCAAAGATAAGTAAAGTTCATTCGTTTGCAAAGGTGTCTTCTCACTAACCATATTTTGGAGTAAGAACTGATTCTAACGTCCTATCAGAGTGGAGAATACAGTTAAGGAAAAATAATCTTCCTCCCAAGAATTGAAGTGGCCCTTAGGAGCACTGTACGTTCCCATTGGTTGCTCCTGGGCATGGGCTTCTGCAAACCCTCGGAGAGGGTAAAACTTTATGCATCCTCAAAAGAGGAGAGATTTTACCATACGCATCCTAATAAACTGGTTGTGTCCCTGTTCCTCCCCTCCCCACCGTCTTTCTGGAGTACTTTATCACCTTCTCGTGTAGCTTGATGCCACTTCATGCTCTTTTATGACACCTCTTTAAAAAATATACTTATTTTAAATTAAAGCTTAAACTGGCGAAAAGTAGAGCACTCCCGACGAACACTTAACGACCCCCAAGGGAGGTGGCAGCAAGAGAGGTGGACAGGGGAGTTTTGGGGCGAGAAGGGGTAAACAACCCCTTTTTTTGTTTTACAACCCCTTCAAAGTGTCATTTGGCGCTAATTAAATTCAGACCAACAAATTTGGTGGTGTTTACTGTAGACACTCCCAAAGTCGTGGATTTTATGACTCTGCGGTAATTAATGCCAATTTAGCATTTAAAGTTCTAGTTTGCAAATAATGTTTTCAACGCTACTGAAAAGAAAAGACTTAATTTAAGTAGGTCTTTTGGTTTCTTTGTGAGAAACTCCTCGACCCAACATTTAATTTCTTTGAGAAACTGCAGTAAGACAAAATTTTCTCGTTTACAATGGCACTTAAATGTTTGGGTCACTACTTGGTTGACAAATCGGACAGGGATTTAGCACTGCAATTTGATTTCCCAGCTTAGACAGCCAACAGAAGCCCTGGACACTTTCCTCCTCTGCCTCAGCCAGTAATGAATGTCGCCGTACTTTAACTTTGCGTCTTGCGGCACAACAAATCTTCTGTTGGCCCCTTACCCCTTACCTGTTTAGCTTGTCACCAGAAAGCCTCTTCAAAATGACAAGCGGGCGTTGGGAGGGAGGGGGTTTTAATCAACGCTTTGTTAAGAAAAGAAAAACCACTTTTCTTTAGCTTTTGAAATTTACCACCTCATTTGGTATCTGGAGTCCCTTATACGTACTTTAGGGGGGGCTAGTACCGGACAAGTAGAACACTTATTTACTTGTACGAAATTGAATGCTTGTTTGGACTTGCAATTGCGTCCGTAGGCAGGGCGGAGGTGCAGATGAGCAAGACGATGGTGCCGAAATGAACAATTTGCTATGACTCAACAAAAACAATTGACAGTTAAAGAAAGCACAGACCTGATATGTACGCCATTGATTTCGAGCCCCCTTTCGTGAGGTTTACGCACCCTACCTTCTTCCTCCTTCCTCTCTTCCAAACAAATTTTTTGTAGAAGTCAAGTTTTCTAGTCGTCGTGTCTGTTTTTTTGGTCCTCTCAACCTCACTACTACAACACTTTGGAATTAATAAAAGCGTTGTTTTTTTTTGTTTTATGCCGTTTTATTGCTTCCATTCTCTCCACTTTGCCATTCATCATCAAGGGGGTGACGTGAGATGTGCTAATTTTTTACGATCAACCGGTTCACAGCATACACCCGCTCACGCACCTAGAGAGAGGGAGAGAATGATAGAATGGAGGTGGATTTATCTTATGCATTGAAATTCTTCCACTATCACCACCTCCTCCCTCCTCCGCGTCCCCCCTCGTCTTGTTGATGATAAACGATGCCGGAGATGACAAGGACATCCCACATTCATGTTTGCATGTTAATAAAAGCAGACTGCAAGTGAGACTTCCAGACATGGGTAAGCCGTTAAGTTTACTCCTTTTGGAAAGCCGAGGCATTATACGCACCACTAAGACTTGGTACTTCCATCGCAGCTAACCAAAGGAGTCGTTCTAAAGAGGCATTCAGAAGTGCCAGCTTCTCTCTTTCTCTACTTCTGCATGCTTTGATGGGGAGGAGTAATCACGAAGAGACAAAACCTTCCATCAATCCTCCTTTTTTTTGAAAGAACATAAGGGAAGTAAAGGGCAGAGGGCAGCTCAGAAGATGCTCAAGTACAATTAATTGATGCACTCATCCGAATTTGTTCCACAGTGGGGCTAAGGGACAATTCTATTATTTAATAAATATTTTATGAAGTTATTTAATGTTGAAGCTTAAACTGCTACTTAAAGCATCGAGATTTTTTAAGCAAATATTGGCCGCCGAATGGTGCGGACACGGCGCCCCCCAAGGACAACGGCGCACCTGTTGGAGAGATCGTATTTGTAACAATTACGGTAACAACATTTCCAAAAGTTAGACACCCTAGCAACGATTTAAACTTGACGACTATTTGATAAAAGTCATCACATGATGATGCAAAATCTAACTGATCTCGGCTTCAGTCAATTGGGTAATTGGCGGTAATTTCCGGCAAGAGATACCAGGCAACTATTATAGAAGCAAAATCCGATGAACAAGGAGGTAGAACTTCTGAAACCCAAATTGAAAATGCCAAAAGTTTCCCTCTACTCTTCTCTTACTCCAAGTCTCTGAAAGAATTTTGGTCATATACTCCCGCCTTGAAGGCAAGGAACGGATCTCTATCCAACAGACAATGTACGAAATAGATTTTGAAGCTGTCTCGATTGTACACATGTAGTTACACTACTCAAAACGCCTTTTTGCAAGTATCGCGAGACTTTCTTTCTTTATCTGGTATCAGATTTTTCGACTTTTCTTAAAAAAACTTGTTTCAAATAGACTGATTGTTTGGAGCAAAAATATCGATTTTGTGCCATTCGATTTGAATTGCGCGCAGCACAAGTAACCAATGAGGAATTGGAATTCGCCATAACAATTTTACAGGACTTTTAAATTAGAAATTGCGTATTTCTCCATTTTTGAGTTAATCAAGGGAGATGTTTGCATTTTGCGTTCCTACCTATCAGCCATCTAATTAGATCTGTCTAGAAGCGCTCATAATTGGTGATTGCGGCAAGGGCCAATATCTCAACAAAATCACATCCGAGGTGGCTGAATTAACCTAATTATTCATCCCTAAGAAAGCCGCCAAGAAGTAAAGTAAGTGCATCGAGATGGCTCCTCCATCTTTAATTATTCTTAAAATGCTCCAAAAAGTTTCCTTTCACGAAGGAAATAAGTGCTTATAGGAGTATCTACTTATTTTGATCCAGAGAATGTAATTATTATTTATCTCAATAATTTATGCACCCTTGCAAATTATTGCTGTCTCTTCCTGACGTGCAATTAGTCGGCCTTAATTATTCACCAACGAATTAGCATTAAGGCATTGGGGTTGTTTTGTTTACCACAATTGTTGAAACTACCTCTGCTGGACTTATCTGGAGTGATTGCCTAATAAGTAACCGACCACAGAACGATCAAATGCGTCTTGAAAGTGGGATTAGTTGTTGCGCATTTGAGGGCAAGGCAATGTGCGGCGTCAAAAGTAGTGGTGAAGACGACAACAAGGAAAAGCTTAGCTATCAAATTTGTGGTACACTGCATTAGTTTGAGGCGTCCGAACAGGTAAGTATCGACTTAAATAGGTTTTGCTAGTAAGGAGATGCTGGTCACTTGTCATGTCATGCAAGCTTTTGAGCGGAATTAAGTACCCTTGCTTACATCTTTTCATTGGCCGTCATACCATCCATTTACCCACTAATCCACCCCGTTTTCATCTATCCCACTTCTACTCATCCTTTTACATTGTTTTGATGAACAATTCCATCTTCAGTGCCTTTTTTAGATGTGGCATTTATTTGGCTGCCTCAATAATATCTATAATTAGGGTTCAATTATCCTTCTTTTTGCAGCAAGTTCTCCCTGTCCATTGCTTGTACCTTTCGGTGGATGTAGAGGCACTACACACATCCGCACTCCCAATGTGCATATAGTTGGGAACCAAATTTAACTCTGGAATGCATCGAATACAATTGCCGCGACCGTTGGCCTGATTTACCCAACTACTATTAATATCCCCCGCATCGGCGAAGGCAGCGGTCTTAACACGGATTTGTGCCTAATCGACGTCAGAGAAGCGACAAGAATTTTTTGTTTCTTTTTTTAATGCAAAGCTCCTCTGCTAAAACACTTGTATGCAGAGAAATTTCCGATTAACTACAAATGGATCACGTCCATCATCAAAATTCCAGATTGATTAATGCTTTGTGTTGAATGATGGAATCGGAGGGAGGGTTTACATTTGCGGGAGGCCAACATACACCCTCCTTGTTTGATCAGGAGAAATAAGTTTTGTACCACCGGGTCAGGAACTCTCCTCAGGGGGTTAAGCATAAAGAGAAAATCGACAGCAATTAATTCACTCCATGGCTCAGGACTATTATACCCACGCTTGGTTGAATAAACAGAGTAGGCAGGATTCTTTACTCTCTTTCTCTATTGCCCATCTATCATTCTCTCTAGGCCACTATCACCCCCTTGCGATTCAAGTCACGCTATAGGTGGGTACCAAGCATTTGTCAAGGAGTAACTTTCCAAAATCTTTTGTCTTCACGTCCCGATTCCCTATAAATCTGAGTCATCTGTGGCGGAACTTATTCCTTCCCCTCCCCTGCCTCCGAGGAAGGGCACTTAAACTGTACTCCTCTGAAGCACCTTTCTAGCAACTTCAACAGGACTAAACTATCAACATTGATGACTTTTTACCATAAAATAAATCTTCTCGAATCATAACTCCTCCTCCTTGACATTTCCTTCCAATGACTATCCTGTCTTAATCAGATCCTGTCAACCAGGGCTAGGCTGCGGTTTTGACAGCAACAACTCGCTCCGTAGCCGGTTTCTAGTGCATGTCTGTTTGTCTTTTGAGATGAAAAATACCAAGATAAATTCATAAATGCCTTTTTGGATCTGATTTCTCCTTCAAAAGTGGTGTATGCTTCCTGCTCCCTTATAACTTTCCTGTTCCATAACGCTTCATGTTCAACCAATAGTTCCTTCTCGCCATCAGCACAGCCACCGTTCTCACCATGCAGCTCTTTGATGATCGCAAATCTCTCGCCTTTGAATGTAAACGTCTCTCTCTCCACTTTATGCTTCTGATTATTTGGAGAGAGGCTGCTACACAATTTTCCCTTTTGGCCTGATTTCTACCATTTACGGGTCCAAAAAAGCGAGCATAACTGCGCAATCGGTCAAGGATGGCCCCTCTCATGGCTTGCTCTGCCTTTTCTCCCCTCCACCCAAGTATGGGCAAACGTGTTCTCGGAGGAGGAGGAGGAGGAGGCGAGGGGAAAATTATGAAGACTCTAGTTAGACTCTTGTGTTAATTTACAAGCCACATGAGCGTCTATTTTTAACATGGACATTTGTGGGAACAATTTTTTGGGGGTGAAGGGGGTGGAGACGAGAAGGAGGAGGAGAAGCGGAAGAGGAGGTTTCGTTTGTCAAAGGGCACCCAGTCGCACACACACACAAAAACCCACACCGTCATTACAATCGCACTTGCCTTAATGAAGGGAGAACGGAAACAACGCAAACCATTGTGACTGTTTTGCCTTTTCTTAGAAGACAAATAAGGGAGTAATAAAATTTTTATACATCTAGGGACCTGGAGAGTTGCCACGTTTAATATCGAATGATGGGAGCCCCTAGTTCGAGAGTGATGTATGGTTTGATGATGGTCGCACGCCCTTCTCCCTGTACGCTGTGATTTATGAGCTATGGGGAGGTCATAACTTTCATGAGGCATTCCGAAAGGCTGCATTTTTTGTGCTGGAAGAAGGGTACCTTTTAAAACAGCAAAATTGCTGACAGACGATCATAGCTTTTCCCAAACAACTTTGACAATTTGTAACAGATGTCCAAAATAAGAAAACAATCAAGATTGTTGTCCTTTGAGGAGCACTTTGATCGGTTTCACCTTCAAAATGTACGTTCACGACAACCTCTGTTTTGGTCACGGACAGCAATGGGGTAAGACAAGCCTCGTGTTACATTTTTGTGACACTTGAAACAGTCCATGGTGGCATTGTCGGCCTTCGTCAGGAATCTTATCGCAGAGTGTTGATTTTTTTCGTCCAAAGTGAATGTAAAAATGTCCACTTTAAGCCTCGGGCTCATCTTTAAACCACGGAAAATTACCTTTCAACAATGTTTATGTCTTGAACAACTGCAATTTTACCATTCTCCTTCCACCTTTCATGTTTCAAAAAGGCCTCCTCTCAGTCTCTAAACGGATAACCAGGGAATCATTTGTCATTTTTTAAAGAAAAATCTTTTTGAGCCCATCAAAATAAGGGGGAAGGAAAGGAGATCTGCGCATTTGAATGACCCATTCTCTCTGATGGCATCGAAACGGAGGCGCGTTGGAACTCAAACAAAAACTCTGCAAGCTTGCTCTGTTAATTATTTTCCCCACCCTCCCACCCTCTCCCCCAAATAAAGATGTTCAACTTTTTTTAGTTTCTGTGAGGGCTCATAAAATGTAGAGGGTCTTTGCTCTGTTCCACTAACTCTACAATTGTTAATCTTCCCGAACGAAGAACACTGCTCTAAATATTAAATCTCTTTCTTTATACTTCCCTTTCTAGCAGTAATAAGGGGTTGTTGTGACGTTGACAGGTAGTATAGAGGTCAGTCAATTTATCTTTTGATGCGTTTTCCGAACGGGTGGAGCGGCTGAAGCGGTAGGTGCTAGGTTTGATGAGTAAAACGAAGTAACTAACTCACAATGCTGCAAGAAAGATCTTTAAACCAGCGGGAAAGATGTCCTTCCATCTCCTGGCCTTCCTTGTCGCAGTCGGGGTGGGGAGGGGATGGAGGAAGGTGACTGTATATCCTTTCGATAAGAGAAAGAGGTGTGTATGTGTATGACGACTACCTCAGTGAGTGGAGGTTAAATCACTTGAACTAAATTGTCTTGCCCCTTTTGACGTTGTTGAAGTTGCAAGAACATTAAACCTGTCTAAATTTTTGACCAAGGTGAATCACCTTGTTGGTGATATTGTTTGGGGTAATTTTTACAATGGCGAGATCAAGGAACTGTTGAAGTAGGTCTTATGATCATTCCTCACCTTCATGACTGCACATTCATTTGTCAGTAAGTCAAATCAGAGCAGGTGGGAAAGAGGGACGAAGAGATGTGGGAAGAGGAGGAGGAGGAGGAGGAGGAGGCGATGAAAAGGAAGATAAATCGGGAGACACAGTTGGTGTGATGCGTTGCAACTGTCATAATGCTTTTCGCCTTCATATCCTCCACCTGCCCCTCGCTCTCCTCCGCCGTGCACCCGCAAGCAGCATCAGAGCAAACGATGACTACAAAAGAGTGGATTTCTCATAACTCTTGCAACACGGCATCAGCTGTTCCCTTGTCTTGATCCACCATTCAACGATGTACAAAATCTCCTCTGCGTTCTGTTTTTTTTTGAAGTAGAAAAGCTGTTCCCATGTGCACTTTGCAGAGGCCTTTCCTACTCCTCAATCACTTCGTCTCTTCTGCCTTCCAATGGTGTTTCCAACTTATGTGGAAGTTGTTGTCGTGACCGCTTGCATTGCATCTCTTCACTTTTTCTCATATAACCACCCATTCCTTTGATCTATCCCACAGTCATTCATCCGCCCACCCACATGAGAGTCCTGGTTTCCCTTCCAAACTGGATGTCTTATAGCACGGTTTGGGTGTCTGTCATTGCCAGTCTACACAGTCATGTGCACAACCCACCCTCTTAACTCGCGATTATTCCCCTTCCCCCCCCTTCCCTTCCATCCTCTTGCCTAATTACATCGACTTGTCCCTAGCCCATTCATATTACAAACCTCCATCTTTCCTCTCATGATTGAAATTGAGAGAGATGACATTAAAAAAAGGCCAATACACTTTTGAGACCAAAATTGCCCAAAATTAAATTACACATTAAAAACCCAGAATTGACAATTTGACATTGACACGCCGTTGTGCATCAACTGGCCCTTTTCGCCCTTTTGCGGTTTCAATAATGTTTGCTGGTCTAAAGAGCATCCTCAAGGTAGAGTGTCTCCACATATTTCCAATATCACTTACCTTTCCCTTCAGTTCAACTCTTGAGAAGGGAATTTGATTTGCTTTTTGATTTTACCTTGTCACTAGGTAACTCGTGCGTCGTCTTTTTTGCCTTAGACATTAGAGTTTATCTGATTCTCAAATGCCATACTTCTTGAATCCCGTCTTAACAACAAAAAAAAATGAAGGAGTAGGAGGAGGTTGTGGTGGTGGAGGCTCCAATTCTCCTTTTATAAAACGAAGGCGCTCCACGTTTCCGATGTGGTTTAAAGATGTGTAGTCAAGACAATAGCTTAAGCCCTATTGTCTTCCTGGCTCTTTCCCCCCTTGTTTCAAGTCTCAATGAATGGTAGGAGGGTTTAACCACTTTCCTGCCAAGAGTCAGCTTTTATCTAGCGACCAAGCCGATTGCTACTCCTGCCTCCGTGGCACCGCAAATGGGAGGCGTGACCACTCCCAGCCACCACTGTGACATTCACTACGAGACGCGCCTACTACCAGCAAATTTGTGTCTCTACCCTCCTTTTTCTCCCTTTTTTTTTCGTAAAGTTGTAACAAGGTTTAAAAAAATCTTTCTTAGTTTGCATATCTATGCTTTTTTAAAAATAAATTTCTGCTAAGCAATTTTGCTGGGAAAAGTGCAACGTATTTGACAGGGAATTTTGTCGTATACTTCATGTCTTGGAATTTGTTTTTGCAGACACGCACTTGGTTGTCGTGACTGTTGGTCCGAGGATAGGAGGTCTTAAATGGTCCCAGGCCGTGAGAGACTTAACTTATTTTGATACTCAATCGAAACAGTAAAGTTATTGAGGGGTACATACTTATGAACATTTAAGTAGCATTGCCGGTCGTGTGTTTTTACAAAACAACTCACGTGTTTTTAACTACTGTCTTCCAAAAAGCGGATATTGGTTTAACTACTAATTGTATTTGTAGATTTTAAATGTTTGATAGCTTTGTGGAAAAATATCGCCTTTTTAAAAGAAATTTTTTCACACTCCCATTTCCTTTTAAAGAAGAGCCACTACCATGAAATTCACACGAGCACGCATGCAGCTCGTTACAACGTTTTTCGTTTAGGACTTAAAAACTGTCGAAATGGGTGGAAAAACGAAAGTAGATCAAGAGCTACATTCTTTTTGGGGCTTAGAGTAGTATATTTTGAACAAAATATGATAGAGATGGAGTCTTTAGATAGTCCCTTTTGGTATCTGAATGCCTTCTGGCTCTTCTTGTCCTCTTTTGCCGCTACATTCGATGGCAGGAGAAGGAATGGTGAATCCCACTTCTGAACATTATGCTTTTACAGATTTAGCATTTCAACTCTCTTCACCTTGAAGCATCGACAATATTTAATTGCTTAAACTAACCCAGGCTCAGACTGTTCGGCATTTAAAATGCTTTCAAAGTCCCCTAGGTGTGGGAGCTCAGCCGCATGCAGTCGAGGGATCTGTGACCTCTGCGCTTATGTGCAGGAGGAATTAGAAAGTAAAGCCACTTGGTAACCCAATTTTCTTGACACAAGGTGATGTAGGTCTCATAATCGCTAACATTTGATCCTCGATTGCAAACACCTTTTTGTATCCCTTTGCCCTCCATTCTCCTTTTGTCACCTCAAAATTTACAAGCGTGTCTACCTTAATGTAACGCCA
Source organism: Hydatigera taeniaeformis (assembly GCA_900622495.1). Classification (NCBI taxonomy): domain Eukaryota; kingdom Metazoa; phylum Platyhelminthes; class Cestoda; order Cyclophyllidea; family Taeniidae; genus Hydatigera; species Hydatigera taeniaeformis. Next base: position 27,843 of record UYWX01000099.1, read on the forward strand.
TGCAATCCATTTCTGTTCATTGTATCATTTTGAGAATGCGTACAAAGGCACAGAACCAACTTTTAAACACACAGCTATAAAATTCACAAGTGGGCGTAGGAGGCCCTCCCTCACCTCTCATGCACGGCAAAGTTGCAGAGTTGGACGGATTTGTGCACACTTAAAACGTGCTTTAAGATGGTCGTAATAGGTGTTAAAAGAAACTCTGATTTTCCCCTTCAATAGTCTACATCTTTGCGAAAAAATGAGTCTAAGTTTCGTATTCGTCCCTCGCAGACCTCGTTAAAGTCGTATGGGGCAGTAGCAGGATAGAACATACTACTTACAACCATAGAGAGTAGGTAGTACATAAGCAAAAAATGGTAGAAGCCCTGCCGTCATTATGCTCTCTTTTATTCGCCTCTAATGGACTTTGTATTGTATGCAGTATGGACCTATTGCACCATAAGGAAGGACACTTAAACCCCATTGCGGTCCTCTTTAGGGATCAGTGGTCCAACGGGATGGAGCACAAGTGCACAACCCCTAGAAATAATAATCTTTGCGAGCACAGACACACAGCTATTAAAAATTCTTGTAAAAGTCAAGAAAACAAAAGTCACATTAACAGGGATAGTGGGTTTTGAAAGATCTTTCCACCTTGTTTAATGTGCTTGGCAGGCTGGGATAAAAATAGGTGCAACACTTGACATTAAGGGGCAAATGACGCAACATTTTTGCCTTTTCATAGCACAGAGTTAATGCGGATTAGATCAATTTTTCACAGTCTTTACAAAGGATGCATCTCTTAAACATCATTTCCCTTCACTATCATTCATTGCAGCAGAAAGAGCATTGTTATCAAATTTTTTTAATGCCTCACCTCTAGTGTCCTTGCTACCTTTGAAGTCGTAAATAGGTGAAGTGGGGCAGCAGAATGAGTTTCTTAGTAGCAAGTGGTGAAGGAGTCTAATGGGATCGGGCAAGTGCCAGTCATTAACTTCCCCTCTGTAAAGAAGTAGACATCTGTCGCCAGAATCCTCAACCCATCTTCGTGACAATCGAAAGTAGTGCTAGATAAATACACTGCTTGCTAAAGTCCAGCAGGTGTAGAACGCGAGGTTGAAAGTGCAATTAGTGCAGACTGAAGAAATCGCATCAACACTTTCTGAAGAAATTGTTTGTAATAATCACGACTGAGGTGCTGGAGAAACGCGTGTGGATTTGGGACTCCTTCCCTCCATTTATGCCTCGATGCACCATAAACCTAGTACTAATTAATCATCCAAAGGAATTCTGTTGCCTTTTGCAGCAAGCAACACTTCGAATGGAGTAGCCAGGATGTTGTCGAATCACTTTCGACTTCACCGCTCCTTAAACATCAGTGCCCTTCTTGCCTCTGGAGGGTACTACATTGATGATAACGGCTACCTCGTTGCTATTGGCAATGGCACTCGGTATCGTTTGCCCTCGGGACCACCGGAAGGTCGTTCCAGGGATCCCTATGAACTGCAACCCATTTTACCGGGCAAAAATCAACAACTGGCTGATTCAGCTGTTGAGTGGTTGGATTTGACAACCTCTACAACAACTACAGCATCTAGCACTACACTGGCGAGAGTAAATCTTCCCTCCAGGTTGAATTTTACGTCGTCAGGCATCCAGGCTACGCCAAGCACGCTGCATTTGTCCTTGGCATTGATTGCCTGCTCTGTCGCGCTGATAGCCAATTTGGGACTGGTGTCCATCAGTTGCTGGTACCTCTTTCGTGGACATGAAAAGATGCGAAGAAGGACAATGGCTGCTGAGCCTAGGAATTCTATTCACCTGCAAACATTTAATGCACGTCAAGATGAGGGAATTGGACCAGTGACAGAAGCAAAGGGTGAAGTCCATCAGACTGGGATAACTTCTGTGTCATCGGGAGGTAAGAGGAAACGCTTATTGTGCATGATTTTAAGTTCGTGAAAGCCAATCCTGAAATACCCTGTCCTTACAGATAGTCATTCCAGCTCCGTATCCCTCAGCTCCGATGACTCTCATCAGCCTCGTCTACGGACTAAGAGGTCTACGAGCAAAGACCTTTCTCCTGTAAACCCTATCCTTCTTAACTCCCGCTCTTGTCTAGGTGTTGGAATTCACACTTCTCTTCTCGGTCTCCTACTGGCCTTCGTTCATCTCCTTGTCACTTGTTACAACATATCTCACACACCTCTTAGCTCTGTCCTCTGTCTTTTTATCACCTCTATCACCACTGATACAATCTTCTGCGTCTACTTTCATCTCGTTGCCTGCCTTCTCTGTCTGATTCTCATTGGATACCTTTCCCGTCCTTCCACTACTCGTTCAAGCCAACAACGGTTCGCTTGTTTAGCTCTCTCCCATTCCCTACCCTGGGCACTTGCTGCGGGTTCCGCGCTGTTCATCACCCTTAAACCATCCTCTTCTTCTCAAGTGAATATCTTCTTTACTGGATTTCATGCATCCTGTAGCATGGAACACCTTCATGAACTCTATCTCCTCACTGTAGTACTCTTGGTTGTGATTCCACTCGTTGGTGAATTTATCTTTGTTCTGCTCCTCTTCTGTTGTTGTCGACGTCTTCCAAGAAGGACCTGCTTCCTTGCTATCCTCCTTCCAATCACCAACGCAACATCCTTCATTCCTGTGCTTGCGATGGGTCTACCAAATCTGGTCCTCCTTCCACTTATCTTAGATCCAATATTCATGGCTCTGCTATACCGGTTTTCCATCCCAATGGAAGAAGGTGAATTCCATGACCTTCCAACCAACCCCTCAAATCAGGATCGATCTCCATTACATCAAACTGTGGCAGAGATGTCACCATCCCTCTCCTCGGAGATCTACTTTCCTCAGACAATTCTGGCCATCGCACCACATCGATGTAGTCATGGCACTGAACTGTCCAGTGTCTCGCCAAAGCTTTGTCCACATTATCAGCAGATCCTGACGCATTCGCAGAACTGTACGGAGAGAAGTTCATGCAATGAGATTCTACAACCTGCTGGTGAGTTTAGCACAAGTATTTTGACATTATTTTGTTCAAATCCATCTGGAGCTGATTTCATCGTCGTGAAAGCCGTTTTAGGAGAAATTTAGCGATTGTGGATTAATACTATAAAGTAATCTTTAAAACAACTGCTTAAGGTAACTTTCTCAACTACTTTTCGACTATATAAGGGACTTCAAATTATTGCGGAATGGACTGATATGTGAAACTTGCAAATCTTGTGAGTAGTATGTACTGTTAAAGGATCAACATGCTTTTGGTAGTCAATCCATTGTACAATCTTGTAAGAATCAGGCAATTTACGGAGAATTGCATTCTTTTTACCAGGCACCCCTCCCTTCGCCAACGTTTCCAGTCATAAGGTCCTTATTTATAATTCAAAGAAATTACCTCTCCTTTCTGGAATATGGCTGATTCTTCCATTACTTTTAAGTGCATCAGTGGTTGATGATATTTAAAGTAAAAATATACTAAAATGGTATATTTGGTGATGTTTCACCAATTTGTTGGAATGCTTTTGAAAAACACTTTCCACACATTAACAGTCTACCTTGTCGATGCTAAACAACCCATGAAATAAGCAAGGAACACCGACCAGCACATTTAATTGGGGAATTTGTAGAGTGAGGGAGGGGTCAGCGCGCTGGGATGTATGGAGAAACTTTGGTGGTGTTATACGTGCGTATAATCTCCTCTTACATTTTCTTCCACTCAATTTTTTTTCGCCTCGCACCAGCCTGTCTACAGGTTTGGGTAGGAACAAGTGGTTCCTTAGTGTGCTCCCAGAAGGGTGATGGGATTTATCTCCACAAATGATTTCGTCCGAACCATCGAATTTCTTTTGCCTATTAATGGTGGCTTGGGCTTGATCAAGTAAAAATTGGCTCCAGTCATTAAATCGCTTTTAAACCCTGTTTTGTGGAGAAAAGCGCGTCCGAATACACTTTGAAGGGGATTGTTGAAAACCGTACTTACTCCACCACAAAACCAACTTCCTTGCTCAAATTACGTTGTTCAAAGCTATGTCACGGTTATGTCAATTCAGCTGTCACGTTAAACCGTGTCATTATGTCCATTTGGAAGGCGATTTATCAACTTTAGAATAAAGAAAACTGTAAGGGGAAGGGAACAGCCTCCTCTATGTGCGTGGGTAAAAGCGAACTAAGAATAAAGTTTGTTCTTTCCCACCTCGTACCCGCGTCCCCTCTTCGGTGAGTGCTGTGATGAATGCGGTACACCTCCGTTGATCATGTTACCAAGATCACAATAAAAAGGAAAAAAAGGAAACCATAAAACTAAGTTACATTATCAAGTACAACCGGAACATATAAGAGGGGTGGATGATGGAACTGCCTGCTTTTAGTTACTCTTCCTTAGACGCTCGGGGATTTTAGGGCGCCTAGAGACACGGAAGCGCATGTTTGTGCTTTTAGCCTAATCCAACCTCTTGGCACAAATATTTATTTTTATATATGAAGCAAATTGTAGGAAGGTTTGACCTAAAAATGTGTGACTTCGTCTAAAAGTGCTTCTAAACAATTTCGGTTCGCTTAGGGTTCTGAGCTAGTGTGCAATTCCTCTTAAAGTCACATTTTAATTTTTTGTAAAAATACTTTGGTAGACAGCGAAATGTCCCATGCATGTTACGCCAGTGATATGCCTGTTGAAGCTAGGTAGGAGGCAAATGCCGCGTGAATTTTGTGAGTACAAACTCTGGAGTAGCAAATAGCTGTTGAGACTTAAGGCTTAAAAAGCATTGCATCGGAGCTTCCAAATTCCCGGACGCCTTCTCAAGCATTTCCAAAGCGCGAATTAAAGCACTAAGAAAGGCATGAATTGAGTAAAAAGTGGAACAATCGGCTTAGCGTTGTGCGTCGCGGTTGTCTCATTTAATCAAACACATACACACGTCCCTCCTTAAAATGCTTTAACAGTGCAAAAGAAGGGGATTGCCACCTAAATGATCGTCGAATCTATCGGTTAAAATACCGCTCCTCTCCCCCTCCATCTCCTCCATCGCCTTCTTCTTGTGCCAAAAATTTGCGTTCCACCATTTGCGCCACACATTAACTGCATCATTAATATAAGTAGCTTTGCATTTTATCCTCCCCGCGCTCCCACCACATTGGTCCGCGCTCAAGGTCATATCAACGAAACGATTATGGCGCACCCGCACGCGCGGCAATTGAAGGCCGCCTAGGCCTTGGTGCTGCCACCCCGATTGCTTGTTATAAAGCCTCCCCTTTTTTGAATAGAACAAGTAGAAAAAAAATGGAATACACATATGCACACACACGCACACACCACACAAAATGCCGGAAATGTCTGCAAATGAACCACGCCCTTGGTGGGTGCGAGGTAAAAAGCCAATTTAATGTACTACAAGGGCATCATTAAGTGACTTTAAAATAATATTTCTTACCTTTCTTACATCTAAGTGAATTTGCTGTTACTGACTTTTGTGAGACTGGCACAAAGAACTCGACCACCTCCACAAACGAGCTTAAAATCAGACACTAACATGGAGTGAGCATTTGCAGGACCATGTAGTTAAGGCATTGCCTAATTATCCGCTTGACATCCACTAGCATTATTCCTCTTCCTCCTCGCCCACGACTATGCCATTGTAAATAAACAGCAGGGGGGATTGTCGACATTCTGTCCCAAATTAGTTCCGGGTTAATTTTTTGGCAAGAAAAGCGAACCGGTTGAATTTTTTTACCTGACTGGATAGGGTTATTAATCATTTTCATTGACAGCAACAATCTATTACGCTTGACAACTTGAGAGTGTCAAGCTAAGTTGTTAAATTTGTCAGGGAAAAGACGAAGGGCGTAGATTAAAAGACGAATATCTTCACTCTTGTCAAAACTGCCATTCTCTGTTAATTGGACAAGTGTCAGTCTTAGACATCATGTGTCAAATTTGTACACCTCGACGAAAAACGTGTTGTAAAGAGAGGATCCTTACTTCGCCAACTGTCTCATCTCTAAAAGTGCCTTTCATAATCTGTCGTCAGTGTTTTGTGAGGAGAGCGCTTTGGCATGCGACGATAGGGCTGCTGGGAGAAGTTTCTTCGATAATGCACACTGATGGCACACTCGACTCGGTTAAGGCAAATCGGCTCGACACCTGACTGACTCCTGCTTTGATTGTGTGCCAGTTCAGGATCTACACATGGCAACCCTAGATTGACGACACAATCAGTCACATGTTCCCTTTGCCTTAGCAAAAGGAATACACATTTGATGCTTTATAATGATGCAAAACCTTCAAAATTTTTGAAGCATCATTATAAGTGTTTCAAATTTTGATTTTTAAAAAAGTTGACCACTCAGGAACTGCCTTAAAAGCTCGCCTTGTCTGGAAATTTTAACTCCCTATCGGGCGCCAACTATTGCGTGATGCCGCAAACGTCTCCCCTTTTATTTCTACCCCCACTCTCTGTAGGCGCAAATATCAAAGCTTTCTTTTTAACCGAGTCAATTTTTTATTTTATTTTACTCTTGCACATAAGTATCTCACGGTTCTGTGATTTTAAGTCCTTACAGTAAGAATTTTCTTGCGGCAGATACCTACTATAATCTTCAGTAAGTAGTATGCTCCACCCTTTTACATTATCCTTTAATTTAGGTAAAATTATGAAAAAAAGTGATTTTTTAGAGGTTAAAAAGTGGCACACAATGACAAATGTTAACGACTCTTGGCTGTCAATCAAGATGCGTGTGAGAATTGCTTTTCCCAAGGGAGCATTACAACACCATTGGAGCGGAGCCTTTCACATTTTAAAGGCTCTAAATCGTGAAGAAAGACATTCACTTACGCATTCCTTATTAGGATAAAAAAATTAACCGAAAGCAGACAGAAGTTTGTTGGCGTGTTCGCTGAAAAGGTGATTGGCAAAATGGCGTCCATATTGCGTTCCGACTTTTCACTACTTCCTTGCTGCCCAACCTTCGGCAGCAGAACGAAACGTCGCAGCGCCGCTCAGTTTATATACCTGTTGCTTCTTGTTTTGCTTGAGAATTTTAAGTAAATAGTCGGATCCCAAAAATAACTTAAGCTGAAACTGGCACGGTTGGTGTAATGAGACTTTGTGAGTTTTCAAGCTTTCCTGTAGTAGCTACTTGCGGATCCAGTCGATGCGAGTCTCGGCGGGCGCGTTTACAGATGCGATCTCCGTGTTGGCATTGTCCATCACAGCACGCATGAATTGCCAAATTTGGCATGAATAGGGTCGTTTATGTTAAATTCTTGTAAAACGTTAAATTTACAAATACCATTGGCTCTGAGTGTCTAGACAAGACGTCGTCATTCCGTCCTCTGGCATAAATCCCATGTGTCGTCGATAGGCAGCATCTTTTTTGCTTTGGGCTCTCCCCCCTTCGACAGTAGTTCACCATCCCCACTCCCATCCCTCGCCTCATCTCCTCTCAACTTCAAAAGCCTCAGTCGTAAGCGACCATTGAGTCAAAGGGGTTCCATATATTCTCCTCTCAAGACATCAGTGCCATCAAAGAGGCACAAAGCAAAAAAAAAGATTTTGCTCTCTATCTCTATTGACACCACATGGGCGAGAGTAAAGTACAATGAAATTAAAAACACAAATTTTGCAATGAATTTTTGGAAATTTAATAGCTCCTCTCTCGGTGGCGTTTAACATCCCGTCTTTCGCCCCCATTCGGCGTCAAAAGAAAATAAAATTTTATTGAGTAAGCTTTAGAGAGAGGATTGAGTAGAGGATGGAGAGGAAAAGCGAGGCGAGGTCGGGGGAGGAGGAAAGCTGAAACCTCGTGTTGCCTTCCATCCTTGAAATGGGAATAAAGTTTTAGTTTTGTTTTACGTGCTTTTTTAAGGGAACCTAAAAACTTCAATTGACAGCGTTTATATGTATCCTCTTTGCTCATGAGAGGTTGTAAATATATCACAATCTCTCTTGCAGTGTAAGAGGAGATTTCTCAACTTACGTTATCGTCACCAGGTCGGTGACGGACACATAAAACCCGTCATTTGCGCGCGACTTTATCAAGAGTTACTTCAGTACCACCGAAGGAATGGCCTTGTAAAGCATGAACTCTGCACGAAGACAGAGATTCAAAGCACTTTTCATTTTCCCCTCCGTTTCAGTAGTATCTAATGGATTTCTTAGTGCTGATTTTTGCAACTCAGTGGCGGTGGTTTGCCGCATCATCTGATTGGTCATCGTCAAGGTCATTACTAGTAGTAGTCCCCCAAACACAGCTATCCACGTTGAATTCCTCAACTCGTAACAAGGTGTATCGGTGAAGTCGAGGAGCAAGCCACTGCCACCACCACAAGAAGAGGAGACGAAATCATGGGCAATCCTCCGTCCTCATCAAGTCACCTATACGAGTACGAGTAACAGTGCTGCAAGCAAGTAGAAGGTCGAATGTTTGGATGGCGTGAGAAAAGTTGTTGTACAGTTGAATAAAATTGGTTCGTCAAGGGAGAGAGCAAGAGAGACAGAGAGGGGAGGGATAGAGGAACGGAGAAGGGCGAGAGACATTAATTGGCGGAAGACAATTATTGACATGCATGCGCGCAGTTGTGGTGGGCGGTGGTTGTGCTTGCTAAAACAAGCGTCAATATTTAAATAGTCGTTTATGACGATTTTTGGTGTTATTTCCTGTTCAAATGGCATTAAAAAAGGCAACCAATTGATCCTCACACATTTCCGTCCATAGGAGCGTAAAATTTTTGCCTCTCTCCTCTCCTACCCCCATCTCCTCCCCCTTCCCTTCCACCCGTAGGGCACGGCTAGCTGGAGCCATTTTTGAGTTCATTTGAAAAGCCCTGTCAAAATGTGAAAAGAAGTGCATGTTGAAAGGTACTGTTGATGAGGTCAATCCATGTGAAAACAGTACCTTGGTAAAGGAAATATCTTCATAATCACTATGGCGCTTTTTTGCCTTCCAAGAGGTGGGCAGCAAGGTATTCACCGACTCTTCCCTCCCTGATGGTGTTTTGGCCTAAGAAAAGGAGTCGACACATTTTGGGCGGGACAGAGATACGATTTACAAAGTCTGGGCGAGGTCTCATAGTCATATTTACACGCAAATTAATGCCAAGTGCTCACTTTTGTTCGCTCCTCTTTATCCATCCCTATGTGGTTGGAGTTTTAAAAGCTGTCCATATGTCAGGGTTGATTGTCGATAAAATTTTTATGAAGGCGGAAAGACGTAGGACGACGCCCTTTGTCCGTTTTTCTGTACAAACCTTCTCCATCGTTTGCTTCATACTGATATCGTCTGAAACATCAGTCGAAGTGTCACCCATTCGTGGTAACCCTCTTGTAGAAGATTCGTTGTAACCCAGCATCTCATCAGAGCAACATCGGGGAAGAGGGCTACTTGTTTCTTCCAGACTGACAAGTCTCATGTAGTAGTTGCCTCCTATTTATGTTATTTCACGATAACCTTACGTTCTCCCAATTTAGCCTGGCTAACGCTCTAAAATGGATGATAGGCACTGTATGCAGGCCTACATAGATCCCCTCACAGCCGTCAGTTTTTCCTCATTCACTTAAGCGGTAAAGTTGCAAAGACCAGCATAAGTTAACAAAATAAAAGTTGTGAACTTTCATCCAACCTCACAGTTTAATATTTGTTGGTCTTCCTCTCTCCTCCCCTCTCTTCTCCCACTTTCCTACTCTCCCTTAGGTGTTACGAGGTGGGGTAACAGAACCTACTCCCCATTCTTCGGTAATAGTTATTGCAGACACCTCCATGGCCTGAGGATGCTAATTAAATTGGAGTTTGCTCACCTAACTAAACAAAGCAAATCTTGGTGTTTGCCCTGTCAAACGTGTTTTAAACTCCTAATCCAGTTGACCGCTTAGTTCTTTATTTCTTTCATCCTCCCGAAGGAAGGAAGGAGGACCCTGTCTCTATGTCAAGTTATTACAAGTCACAACAGAAATTCGATTTGCCCAAAGGCGGGTGAAACAGAATGAGCCCATGAAAAGAGAATTCAACTACCTCTGCAGTAGTCTAGGTCGAGACAACAAACGTAGAAGCAAGAGGCATCAAAGAGAGGAGGGTAGCATAAATAATTGCGGAGTAACGGCACCCTCATCACCTAACTCTGTCACCTGTTTGTTTTTTCTATCCCCTCACCCAAATTAGATGTCCTTTCGAGTCTCTCCGCCGCCTCCTCCTCCAACACCAGTCCTGCGACCGCTGCCGTTATGGCAGCTGCGGCTGCTGCAGCCGCTGCCTCCACTAAACACCCATGGTCGCCAATAGCGACTACTACTACCCACTTCACCTCCGACCCCCCATCAACCGCCACTACTGTGTTACTGCGCACCCCCACAGGAGTGGTGGAGGCGGCTTCGCTAGATCGGCGTCTCCCATTGCCTATCTTCCTCACAGCCAATGGGAAGGTGGCGCTGGAGAGTGGTGAAGCCTGCGTGCTGGCAGGAGGCAGTGATCGCACCAACTAACCCGACTGTACATACTTGCAAATAAAGTGATCTCTTGTGTCACCTGATTTTTGTCGACTGGAATGAGCAAGGAGGAGACAGAGTGAGAGCGAGATCCTACGAAGACAGTCATAGAAGGGAAAAAGTTCTCGTCCTCGCAAATTGTGCTTCATCTACTGCAAGGCAGTGAGTAGTATGCGTCACTGTGTCAAATAACGTTTGGAAGTGTCTGCCAGGAGTGGCTATGTTCGGTAACACTCGGAGCGGAGATTATGAAAACAAAAATGACTTTTGTACACTGCAAGGCACTTAAGGAAGGGAGAAAAGAAACCTTTTACGAATCCGTCTACGACACGCCTGACGTCATCGATGCACTCTCGAATGGTCTTGAACAGTGCCAACCCAGTGCGTTGTTTTCTTCCCTATCTAGTCCACAGATAAGCGGAGGGGGACAAAAAATGTATCTCAATGGGATTTTCGAGGTGGCTCAGTAGAGTGAGGTTTAAAGACCTTCAATACTTGAAGTTCTAGGTTTACGGCGTGGGAAGGCCAAGGACTGCAGTTCACAAGGAAGAGTTGCACCAATGTGACCATTGGTTTGAATAGGCGTGTTTGTTATAACTGACGCCTTCAGAAAACTTTGGTGAAGACATGGGATCAACTTGGGGGATCGTGAATGCCGACCTGAAAGTCACGAGCACCTTAACTCACCCCATAAAACCGTGAGGATGAGTAATCTCATCGTTTCACCCAAACCTGAGGCATCCCACACCACCTGGTTGTCTCAGTAAAGGGATTGGGAAAATCGATTCAAGATCTTCCCACTCTACTCCCAGAGGCGATCATTTCTGAAGTCCGCTGAAACACAGTGTCCAAGTTTGAGCGCTACTCAGCAATGTGGATCTCGAAGCAGTTCCATTCTTACCCCCCCTCCCACAGAATTCCAATTGGCAAGAAATGGGAAAATGCAAACTATTAAACGTTCTAACGTCCATGACAAAGCAATTGCATAGGTTTCAGAAGAAGAGAATAGAAATCCAAAAACCTCAACAATCCTGTAAAACGTTCTGATGATCTAGGATCCCGCAAACTGAAGGGGACCAACCTGAACCCTTCACATTTTAACGCTATTCCCATGTTACCAATCACTGCACTCATCTATGGCAAATCCAACATTAAACACTCCCTTTTCTCCCTCCAAACATTAATGCGTCTTCTGTTTGCCTGCATGGTGCGCTATCCGACGGAAATATGGTTCAGACTGACCTACCGAGCTCCAGGGACCATTGACTGAAGTTTCTGCAGTTGGAAGGAGTACGACATACAGACACACACACACACACACACACAACTCAACATTTATTTCACCTCTCAATAAAGTCACCTTTTTGGGTGTTTCTCATCAAGCAAATAACAAAAGGGGGGGAGCGATGATTCAGCGAAAATTCGGTCAAGTTGAAGACGGAAAGCAGGTGAAGAGATCGGAGCTGGAGGAGATGATGATGGTGTCGTCAATGCGATAAGAGGAATCACCATCCCTCCTTCACCTTTTAGTTTCAAACCTTTCCCAGAGACGACTCGGAGCCCACAACCTCCATCCACAAGGAGGTGAGTCCTTTGTCACATCGAATGATCCTTATCAACTCGCTGTAGGATTGATTTTTACCTACAAAAGAGGAAACAAAGCATTCGGCACAAGAAATCCACTCAACAAGAGCGGCTCCGCAACGCGATTCTTCTAACCTATAAAAAAGGGGCCAAATTTAGACAGAAGTTTCACAATTTTCAAGCACCATATCGATGAATAGGGGCACCACAAGCAGCAAAGAATGCTATCTCGGATGAACAAATCCAACCACTACCCATTTCAAGAAAAGGTTTGAGAAGCTAAGAAATACCACTTGTTGCTATTTTGAGCCACAAAGAAACACTATGAGCAGATGCTACTTATAATGAGGTTTCAGCGACCACGCATACAATGCACTAAATAGAAGACGAAAAGGGCTGAGAAAGAAGAAAGCACACTCACGAATATCAGGAATTTTTGGTAACTCAGCGATGACCATGAGTGTAGCGGATTTCACCTCCTCCAACTTCTCCGACTCTCGTTTCACCAAGTCGCCTTTGGGTTGAAGTTGCAAGATGGCTGTCAGTGCCTGCGACAGCTCCGACATTTCTGCAATGATGAGAGGATCAAAATTGACGGCTAGTGAATGCTGGACTGCGCACAACGTCAGAAGTGAGGCATGACTTACTACCGATCCCAACCTATCTATATCCCAAAAACAATCTGGAGTTTGCTGAAGCAGACGCTCTCTCCTTCAATAAAGGCACGGTTTAATCGAGAAAACAAAAAACAACGATACCGTGTAAACATTGCTTTGGCGTGAACCTTCTTAAGTCCCTTGCAGCACCTGGAGCTCTAACACACATTAAAAAAACATATTGAAGCAGATTTAGTGATGCAGTAACAGCCGATTATGCTCTAGGAAGTGATGAAAAGGGTCGCCGTTAAAGCTTGTCAATCAAGCCCAGCAGACGATTTCAATTGGAGCACATCTTCCAGTAAAGGAGGCAAAGTAGTCAGAGACAGCTATTAATGCAACCTTTTAAAGACAACCATCGCTGAGTTGCGAGTATTCACCGGGTCAAAAGACCTTTTAGTACCTCCTAGGATGAGCCCTGGAAGCCCGATGCGGATGGAGGAGCATGGAGACTAGGTCACTCACTATTAACAACATCAATAGGAGCAAGTTGTATGACCCTTCGAAGAATGTGGCAAACAGCAAGTTTCACGTGGTTGTTATCCTTCAGGCCTTCGATGAGGGGAATCAGGAAAGCACTCATCGAAAGACGATCCGTGTAGTTCTCCAGCAAGGTTGACATGCACTCGTAGGCTGTCTGGAAGGCAGCAAAAAGAGAAAGACGGGAATAGGCGGGGTTAGAAAAACGTGTCTACTTCGATCTACTGTGGTCGTAAAAGCCATTCAAACCGTGTATTTTCTGGTGCAATGCAAATCAAAGTTTTGACGTCCCTCTGCACGCCAAGATGATCAACCTCACGGTTGAAACTGAAGAGTTAAACTTGAGAACCTGACAAAGTTGCTACGCCCCATCCGCCCTCCCTCTCCTATCCCATTTTCACAGCGAAAGCCCTCAACCACATCGCACAGCAGACTGCAATTTCATACATTTTATGCAGCCCAGCTCTCTCTCTCTCGCTATCGCCTCCTCCAAGAGGAACGACTTCGCAAAAAAAAATTTGGAATGTCAGCAACTCTCGAGTGACTTTTGCTTGTAGACCCGCTTGTGATTGACAGAGGTTCTGTCAATTGCATCACAAGATTCAAGTGGCAAGGGAGATTGACTTGAATGTGCTTCAAAAAGGAAGCACATTTAGGCGTTCTCCGCCTTTACAGAACCATTTTTGACAGTGTCAAGCATCACGCAACGTGAGTGAATGAGGAAATGTAAAGCTTGTAGGTTCCCAAGAAGAAACCAAAAGTCTCCTCTCCCCTTACTCCTTCCCTCCCGACAGATTCCATCAGCTGGGATGTCGGAACATGAAAGGCGGCAGATCAAGCAGCCAAGCATCGCCCACCCTGCTGACGGCACATTAGTTGAAAGAAGAAAGAGAGGAGGAGGAGGAGGAGGATGGATGCCGCCGCGATCGGCTGACTGGCAGTGAGCTTCCATCTACAACCGCATGAGAACTTTTCCCGGCATCTGATAAGACTCCCAAAAAGTGGAAGGAATTACAATCCCACTTTACCCCACCACAATGCACTCCGGATCCAATGGGGTGTGATAAATTTTTCAAGACTTCAACATTCCAGTTCAAAACATTAGCAATAGCCCCCGTTCCTGCAGACTGTGGATGAAGTTCACACCCAACGATGAAGAGTACTCCGCATGGGCGTGAGCTCAGACCATGACGAACGAAAACTCATACCAGCATCACGCCTGGAGACCACATTCCAACCTCAAGAATCAAGGGGAGGACATGAAAGCCTACCGATCCCTTCCCAAACACGATGCATTCCAATAAAGAATGGAATTTAAGTCCTTTGGAGGTCTTTACGACCTTTTAAATTCAATGCATCAATGTTATTCAAAATGAGTGTCGAAATGCAGCCTCTAGACAGACGAAAGGATAGTTAGAAGCATCTTTAATGGGGATTACACAGCTGAGATCCGCAGAATCACCAACAACTCACCTTCCTCAACTCAATGCCATCGTCGAATTGCACCTTGAAAGGGCCCATCTGCACCTCTCGAATAAGCTCCTGCCTCACATTTGTGCCGCGATATACTTCTTCCACAAGAGGCCTCTGGCTCGGACCGATAGGAGCATTCAGCAGCGGGCGAATTAGGGTGGGCCAATAATGCGCCGCCGTGTTGAAGGTGATGAGCGCGGCACGGCAGACATCCGGATCAGGATCTAGGATGTAGGCGAGTGCATCGAGAAATCGAGAGTCTTCCAGCAGGGTCTGAACGAGTTCCCGACGGTCGTTTAACGTGGTGATGGAGGCGTCAGCAATGTTAACAGTGTCTGAGACTGAGGCCATTCCGTTCTCGTCGTCTGGGTAATTAATGCTAGCAGCGACAGACAGGAGGTACTTGAAGGCCGTAACAAGTGTGCATCGTATGATGTTGGAGGATGCAGATGCCTGAGATTTCAACTGAAGGAAACGAACTAGTTGAAAAACTATCGCCCAGTTAACCAAGGCGATTTCAAGCGGGTCTTAAGTCCTCTTAAATGCATTCCTTTTTAAACAGATGCATTAAAAAAAGTGAAGCTTCAGAGAAGCTCGAAGAAAGAAATCCAATTACTCCTTCCTTATCTTCAAGGCGTAGCTAATAGTTGAAGACCAATTGAACAAATTTATAAAAATCTAGAAGAACGAGGGAAAACCACATGAACGATTGGCACCAAAACAAACCTCCGCGTGTAACCGCGCAACCAATTCCAGTGGTTGCAGAAGCGTAACTCTGCCGAGGCATTCAGCCACCACATTCCTTGTGCCCTCCTCTGGATGGCCCGCGTTCGACATCATAATTGACCTAGTCAAAAAATAGGACGTAAAGAGCGATATTTCATTGTCGGACAACCAAACGTGCAAGTGGACGTACCAGACCTCCTCCACATTGCGGTAGATGTGTTCCGCGGACCGAACTTCGACAAGATTTATAATAGCCTGTGAAGAAAGAAGACGAGGATAGTTCTAAAAATACAATGAAGACTAAAAGGCATTAGAAAAACGAACACCGATGGAGTCTATCAGACGCGACAGCTCAAAGTGGACACCGAAGTTGAAATTGGTATCCACTTTGTTCCTCTAGTCCTCCCAGCCAGTCTCCTACCTCTTGAATGAATGGAACACAAAATCGTCTCGGCGTGTAGGTAGAGTTAGCTCTAAACCCTTCACCGCGCAGTTCCCCCCGCCCTCCTCCTTAGTAAAGCCATTGCAAATGGATGGAATTAAAATAGCCCTATCATGGGTGAGTGAAGAGAAAATGCAACCCTCGAACTGCCCTGAAGGGAGGCAGAGCAACAACAGCTGTTGAGGTAACAAGAAGATGCGCCAAAGCAACTTCAGACGCTTGATCATCTGTCAACGAATCATTCTTTTCTTGTCCTGGCTACCAAAATTGAAAGTAACACAATCTGCCTTGATAAAGGAGGAGGAGGAGGAGGAGAAATGTGTTGATGTTGAAAGATTCTCAAATGCACCCAAAAAGTGCCCAGAATGATTGGCAAGATCCGTCTAAAAGCCAGCCAGCCAACTAGGGGGACAAACGTAAGGCAAGAATCATAAATCTCTTCCCAGACCACTTTCGAAAATCAAGAATTCCAAACAGAAGCCTATTGGATGACGACTAGATCCACAAAATTATCCTTCACATCACGAAATAGTTCAATTTTTCGGGTCGTAACCGAAGAACAAGACGTGATATCCGAGCACAAAGTAGAGCTTCAGCTGCAAGGACCTGAACATCGCTGATTTGACTAAAGAAAATCCCTTGTAATTCGATGCGAATTTTAAAAAAAATTGGGCCACAGAATTGAAAAGGCTCAGCTAACCTGCCGCAGCGTCTGGAAGAGGTAGAAGACCACCAAGGTCTGATCGTACTCTTGATGGAAGAACTGGAGAAGTTCGTGAACCGTTCCTGAGGGCGCTCCTGCAATCAGACGGCCTAAACTTGCGGCAGCTAGGGGTCGCAGGTCCGTGAAGCCATTATTACCAGCGCTACCGGTAGATGCCATCGTAGACGAGGGAGGAAATACAACAGATGAAGAGGACTGATCTTCACTCATAGGAGCTACTTGCTGCTCCGTAGCAGGGAGGATTGTCTCATTCATGATGACGTGGTCCATGAGAACGTCAAAGACATCTCCACGATGACTGATGTCGCTTAAATGAGAAAAAAGCAAATAATGAACAATGAGGGTTGAACACGTGATTTGACTTTAAACAATGGACCAAGGCGCCTTCCTAGGCTCACAAACACGAGACGCGATAAAATTTAACTCACATCCCGTATCCAACGTCCCCGAAAATAAGTATGTACACATAGCGTCGCGCGTAAGAGGTTGTCTTTTTCTACAACAAGCCCAACATACGAAATTCCCTAAGCATCCCATTAAAGGCATAATATGAGGGGAACAAAGTGGATTGAGATTACCTTCAGTTCTTCCACCATTTCCTCCAGAGTGGAGTCAATCGAATTCAACTGCCCGTAGCGTGGTAACTGGAGGATCAACTCAGCACAAACACGTGCCATGATGGGTAGATTACCCTTAATCTCCGTGAACTTCTCATTCGCCTCTACGGAGGTGTAACTATCTAACTGTCCGAGCACTTTCAATAGCATGAACTGCAACATGAGGGGAAAAAATCGACCTGAGTGGGGACACAAGAGCAATCCAAAAAGAGCAACGCCTACATTCCGCTTGCCAAACTCACTTTCACAGACAACTCATGGGATTCGAGTCTGTACATGCCGATGTTTTGCATCAGATGGAGCAAAGGGGTCAACTGAGATGTTCGATGAGGCTGTGAATGAGTGAGAGCAATAACCGGCCGCAAAAACGCCTCTGTCGCGTAAAAGTCGGCCACAACTGCGTGCTGAACCACGTCACAACGCGAACACTGTTTAATCACGCTGGCGGCTAATTCAAGAGCCTCCTGCACCACAGCCGGACTGGGATCATCAAGTAGCTGGGGCAGAAGAGGGAGAATGACGCTAACATTTTTATCCTCATTCAGAATGAAGTCACGTGGGAAGTGGGAGCAGATCACAGTGACACAGTGAATTGCGGCCACACGAAGATCACAATTACTCGCTTGCATCAAATTCAATAACGTCTTCATCAAATCGCGCTAAAAAAAGAATTTTTTGGCTATCAACTCTGCTTACCGACACAGGGCAGGTCTGCATACTTAGAGGACTTCTAAAAGTGCAAGAGAAAAATTAATTTTTTAACGGTATTCTATAACTAGATAAGAACTGTTTTCTTTAAAGTCACTTCATACGCAAAGATGACGGAAAGTGAACGAATGGCAGAAATTCGGGTCGTCTCGCTGTCCAAATAGTTGGTGAACTGATTCAGCGTCTCTTGGAGGCAATCGGGTGACAAATCCTGCCCCAATTGTTCAATAAAGTTCGAGCTGCAGTTGAAAAGTGGATAAAAGTTTGAGAAAGAGGCAAAGGATGACCTACACAGCAACCATTGCCTTCTCCTTAAGCTCAAGGTCGCATTTGACCATTTTAAGCTGATTCAGGAGGACCGGGAACAGAGTCACCATGGAAGGAAGCTGATCTAAAAGTAGACACAAATTCCTCATTCCCCACATCTCACGCCCAAGACAATTGGCTT
>UYWX01000100.1:0-45944 GCA_900622495.1 Hydatigera taeniaeformis
GTGTAGAACAGCCAGTACAACATATGATAGATTCGATATGATTTTGTTTACGTGGGTTGGGGTGGGCTTTTCAAGTTGATTGAAGTTCTGCATCCTCGCGCAAGGTTTGCATCGAGCTGGGTTCTGGTAGTCAATGCGATACCTTAGTCGTATTTAATTGTCGATCTTTGGCCAATTACTGGGAGGCATTTGTACCATCTCCCACGTATCCCAGCGCTAAAATTTGGCTTGATTTCGGTAAGACGTGTGTCATGTTTTGTAAGATTTAGATGTTTTATAAAATTTTATACTGGTGACTTTTACATCATTGTTCTCTTGGGCCACTGCTGTCAACGTCACAAAAGCTTTGTCACTTCATTTTGGTAAGAATATCAGTATGCTATGCTGGGTCCTTCGTAAGTTCAAGAATGGCCTCAAGTGCTCCTATTTCCAACAGTAACAACTCTGTCTTTACGCTGCATGTTGAAGGTAACACTTTTGAATTCGGAGCTGACGTTTTTTTGCGTTTAGACTTGACCAATGCGTCGGAGGCGCTCAGTTGTCCTCATCGTAAAACTCCCCGTACCATATCATTTTCTAGAGTATGTTTTATATTGGGGTCAATTCGTTTAAGGTTGACTTGTTAAAAATCAAAGAATCAGAAAAATCTCAGCAGGAACTTGACGAGAGATTCATTTTAACAAACTCAAAGGTTCTTTTCAAGATTCTGAGACCAGAATGCAAAGTATTGGAAAGACAATCAAGTAAATGACATACAAGTCTTATTATTAATCTAGAATCGCATGATCATAATGGTATTGTCCTTGGTCCGCAAAAACGTTCTTGGAATGTTGGCTGTCATGTATCGCAAACCAAGCGTTCGCAAGACTCTTCCTTCACCAAAGGGCAGAGAGGATTCCAGGAAAGCAAATTTTTGCGTAGTGATTTTAAGCGCGAATCCAAAGGATCTGAACGGAGTTCTGGTCGGTCCACTGCTGCTGGTAGTTCCGGGTTTGGTCGTGGTGCTGCATACGGGAAGGAAATTATCACATCTAAGACTCACCCAGTTGAGTCTCTTAAAGAAATGGAGAAGGAGCCAGAGTGGTTTACTGAAGGCCCTGAAACCATAAACGACACTGTTGAGCTTGGTTTGGTTATCGAGGACAGCGATATCAAAATTGATAAAGCACTAACAGATAAAGAATCTGATGGTTCCCAACTGAACCCTTCTGATGTTGATAGCGCAATTCTCTCTCTAGACAAGGATAAGCTTCCACCTCACTTTCCCACTGTTTCACCAAGCTTGAGTGAAGCAGACTTCTTAAAGTTTATCGATCTTCCTAAGGTTGACAATGAAAGTAGTCAGCTTGGTCATTTTCTTGGGGGCTCAACTTTGAACAGTCCGAGCTCCAGTACTATTCCTGAAAATAACTTGTCCGGTAATACGTGTCGCATTTTAACACCTCGCTTCAGACAAATCATCTTCTAGACTGCTTAAACTTATTGCAAGTTCGAACAATTTACCGGTTCCACAGGATCAAGTTGCCCCCATTCCATCATCTCAGACATCAGGTAATTTCACTTGCCTTTTGAATTCTTTTAGCTGCGGAGCTTGAGTCGGTTTTAAGGGCTCTATTTATCGGAAATTCACACTCTTGTAAATCACTCGAAGGTGAGTTACTCTTATAGTTCTGCGATATTGCTAATTGTGTGTCATGAAAAGTGCCTATTTTTCAGTACTAGTACTGGTAGTATCGAAGTTGCTTAACTCGGCAATATTGTCTAGCTCTGCTCATGATTAATCTGCATTGATGAATCTAGTTCCTAAGGTATCCCCGAAGTCACCACTTTTGAGTTCTGTTCCGACTGTGGAGGAAATTGAGGCTGCCGCATTCTTTGGGAATGGTGCAACCCCGCCAAAACCCACGTCAAATCAGTCATCTTTCTTGCTTGATCAACTAGTGCGTCCGTGGAGTATCAAGCAACAGTCGGTCCCCACATCATCTAGCTTTGGTGATTTCGCCCACCCTTCCCCTTACAGCCGTGATTTGCTGGAACAGAGGGAAAATTTGGTATGGATATATGGCTTAAGGTTGTAATGCCTCTTCAAATAGTTATTAAGAGGTACTCTGTAGGTGGATCTAGTTTGCGGTTTTTGCGCCGCAATTCGATAAACATTATTGAAAACACTATCAAGCTACAATGCTTTTCGAGCCAATAAGCATGCAGTCTCGACAGATCAGTAGGGCTATTTGGCTAATTTTTCTCGGTATTTTAGTTTGCAGATACTGGGTCGCCACTTCCATCTGCTCTAGAGATAAATCTAGAACAGAAAGTCGACAATTGGACTGGACCAATTTTCGGTGAAACGTTGATTGATGTTCCTGGCGGTCCTTCTTCGTCGACACGGGGACACAGCCAATTTGTTAATCGAAAGGTGAACGCATCTTCAAGACTCCTGCCGAACGACCCAGCAATTGCTTTTCAGTATACCCAACGCAGACCCATAGTTAAGGGTCTCTCTGCAATGGATCCCTCAACATCTCAAAATCATCAAAGGTTGCCTCCCAGTCAACGGTCTCCCTTCTTTTCAACCACTTTTCGTCCCAGCGTGCCATCCTCGGCTTTCCGTTCTAGTATGTTAATTTTATTCATTGCATTCCTAGTCCATTTATTGCCTACTGTGTTGTCGCTCTTTTACTTCATAAGTGATTCAAGAGAACTTTCTTTCTGCAAGCATGTTTCAATGCTTTTGTAACATGTTTGCTGGTGGATAACGCCTTGTCTTCTTATTGCATTTGGCATGGGTTCACTTGAGCTACGTTGCTATCTGGTAATGTTTACTAATCCCCGTCAGCTACAATTTGGGGGACTGCATGTAGAAACCTGTGTTGTGTTGTGTCGCGTTGTTTTTAGTTGAGGACTGTGGTCTCTTGGTCCGGTCGTTGCATGTAGCTTGACATTTTATGTATGGTTAGTACATTCGTCGTTCACCTATAGAGCGAGTATTGATTATAAGGCAGGTTTACTGGCTACTGCTAATTTTGACCATTGAAATGAAGTTTGAAACTCCTCTAGAATATGCTCCCTACGTTTTATTCGGATAATTTATTTACAACCCCTTACAAGTAACCATTTGGACAATGGTTAATACATTGTAGATAAATTCAAACTCTAAATTTTTACTGGCCAATCATCCTTTCAAGTGACTCAGTTTTGGTGCTGCCATTTCGTCATGCGGTTTCACTTTTGGATCGTGTCTTAAACGATCTTTGGGAACCGATGAGCACCTATCCTTACGGTGTTACTGTTGGACTCGTCGCGTGGTCTGGCTGCGCATTGCTTAAACTGATTACCTTCTCTAACTTAGGCCCAAGCGTGGAGTCTACCCTTCTGCAGCTAAAAGGCTCTGCTACCGCCCAGCAAAATCCCTTTACTCCACCCAACTCTCTTTTTGCATCAAATGCGACAATCGGTGTTGGCAGCAGCAACCGCCTTGAACAACTTCTTCTCTCCGCGTCTGTTGCGGCAGCCTGCAATATGCCTCACAGTAGTCTTTACCCCCAGCATCGACTAAGGCAGAATGGCTCCGCACCAAACCTCCTGCCACCGGCTTGGCAGGCGGCCACCGCATCACCTTCATCCACGGTTGACTTACTTCGATCGGGCATTACTGGGGCGAGTAGTATTTGCGGCCCTCTTCCTTCTCCTGGCTTGGAGCTGCCTGGCCTACACAGGAAGGGCTCTTAGACCGCGTCGTTCTCCCTTTCCTTAAGTTCAAGCTTTCCTCCTTATCCAAGCCCCCTTGTTTGTTTTCGTTCTTCGTCAGGGGAGACATCCACCAACTTGTCATGACCCCCTAATAAAAATCAGTCTCTTTATGCTACCTACGCGTTTTGGAGTTTTTTAGTATCGTCTGTGCTTTAGGGTGACTTTGTCAATGAAAATGTGTAAAGTCGATTTGTTGAATTCGTCCTGATATTTTGGGTCCGATTAATGGGTACTCGAACTAATCCTGCTTCCCCGGAAATAATGTTGAAATGAGCAGTTTCGGCAAAAGTGGCCATGGATAATACGCAAGTGTGTATAATGTAGATCACGGCGACACTGGTTTGCCACGTTCAGATTACGAGGAAACCGCTGAAGTGGAAGAAAACTAGGCTTACACGGTGGCGGTTAGTGTAATGGGGTGTTTGACCGCAAGTTGCATCGTAATGCTCTGTTTATTCGACTGCTTGTAGGAGTGGCAGTTACGTTGACTGTCTCACCTTCCGATGCAAAATGCGAGACCTCAGAACCATACATCCGCTATCGAAATTGCTAAACAATTTTCTAGACTGGAGTCTCAAATTGACCACCTTGGCGAGGACTTTGTTTAATGATTTCTTGGAAGCTATGTGTTGCATTCCGATTATGTTGCATTTCTCAGTCAATTTCCTTGCAGCATCCAACGCGAATGTCCGTCACAGGACATGCTATTCGCGCCACCGTCAAAATAGTACTTCTTGCTGATATTGTGAGTTTGAAATTGAGATTTGATTGAGAGAAATGTTCGAATCCACTTTTACCCAGAGCTGGAGCACATTATGTACTATTCACCACCTTAAATCGTGTCTGGACCCCCCTGGTGCACTAACGGAAACTTGATCTGATACACGAGACTAGAGCAGTTCCGACTTAGTAGTATTCAAACCATGTTGCTGTTATAAACTCAACGACGAACAATGAGAGGCCAATCGGTTTCGGATTGCACTTTGATCTTGACGTTTGAAGAGCCACCCGTTCCTTGGCACAATATGCAGAGTGAGACAAAGTTCCACTTTTCAGAAAAACGGTGTACCTAGCCACAAGATCCCTGACAGGCCAGACTTTTGCAGATCATAAACTGAATAAATGCAAATCATTACTTATTCGATCTGAAAGAATGAAGCGATAAAAAAGAAAGGAAATATTGTCAATCCATGCAGTCAGTGGTAGTTGATAGGGTGCGTTGTCGAAGGCAGCTAGGAGCGTGACTCGCATTGGAGTCGAATTGATTGCTCAAAACGGTCGAGGTGATAGCAGAAGGGGAAATATTTACCTCGCCTTCCATACTTCTCTCAATGACGCCCTCTTCACTGGTCTCTAAAGACTGGATGAGTGAGAGGCGAATGCCCGCAATGCCCTTCTTTGATATGTCCACCGAGTCACGCTTAATGCGGCGATTGCGTCCAGAATGGTCTTTACGATACTGCAAAAAAAGGATAAAAAAGGAAAAATGAAATGACAGCACCAACATAGTTCTGAGAAGTCAGTGATTCGAACCTGACACATGTTGGCAAAGTCGACGACGTAGAAGTGGCCCGCAATGAACACATCACACTGAGGAAGGGACTGAAGATAAGCAGCTTCTATTTCACTTGCTGTTCTCTCGTCATATTGCCACCAACCATTGTGGCCCTCATAGTACCAAATGAATTCCAAAGGCGAGCGTTCTAAACGAGTAGCATCAAATATCAGAACGCAATAAAGGAGACGTGTAGGGAAAGAGCAAGCCTGAAGCAAGAAACATTAAACCAAAACTAAGTAACCATATAACATTACGATCACATATAATGACTAACAGAGCTTTACGCTTCAGCCACTAATGATTTATTGTGTTGGCGAAACTCACATTAAGAAACAATTCGGAAAATGGTAAAAAGGGCTCCTAAGATCTTTTCAAGAATCCGAAGAAATGCGTGAGCATAGTAGGGCTGAACAACTTATTATTTTCTGCCAGTTCAAAGCCACTAGACCATCAAAACCACAAAATACAAATCAAATCCTCCAATTGTCCAAAAGCCAAAAAAGGTCCAGCCAACTTCTTTAATTTTCGAAAACAATCGTTACTTTGCGTCAACACACGACAGAGTTCTGTTAATGCAGACACGTAGCAAGACCGACACAAGCACAAGAATAAAGCATTAGGGCATTTTTTAAAAGATATAATTACCAGTCATTTCAGATTCACACGAGCTATGAATAACATTAGGGTTTTCAAAAAAATTCATGCTGAGAACCCCACGGCACAGAGGACATCGGCGTCGATGAGAAGCAGAGCCTTTGATGCAAAGATAGCAAAATACATGGCCACACGGAATTTTCACGGGTTGAAGAAATGGCTGAAGACAAATGGGGCAGTCATTAGTGTTGGTTCCCGCCATTACGAAGCAACGATATATACCTATGCCCGAAGACGGCAGATTGAACGCCCTCCGACCTTAAATTTTACTAATGATCGACTGAGATTTTATTGATCTGAGAATTGTTTCTGCTCTTTGAAGTGCATTTTTTAATAAATTAAATTTTTTCAATAGGAAATTTGTTTTATTTTTAAAGTGTAGTTCTTTGAATTGCTGTTGGATTCAAAGTGCGGTCTCTTGCGCACTTTAGAACTGAGCCATGCATGGGGTCTACGTGTCGGAGAGTCTATTGAATCGGATAAGTGAAGTAATGGTGACGGAAGGTAGTGTGTAGTTTTATCCCGGATTAATGATGGTAAATGTGAACATTAGCATCAGAGAAAAATCGTATTTTCTCCAACTTCCTAAGTAGCTGTGGTTTTGGCGACACTCCCCATGAAGACATTATGTTGGAAAAATTGAGTGTCCTTTCTCAGCGCTTATCTAAGCTACAAGCATATGCAACTAAACCACAGAGGTATTGATGTTTACCTGTCTTACTGATTTAAGCATTCGTAACATTTCTGCATCATTCAAAAGCTCTTTATCAAAGGAGGTCAACGTGTCGACCCGTCTTAATCACATTATTCAGGACTTCGGGCTACTGCGTCCTCGCCTAAACTCGATTTGTGACTCAATTAAAAGGTGAATTTGCTCTGTTTGTATCAATTGGTTCGTCCCCTGTATGTCAATTTCGAGTTCCTCGTGCATTGCTTATTATCTCGTTGTTGCATCCACAGTTGCAACCAATTTCTTGTCTACTGGATACCTTCACAAGGCTAAGACATTCATGGGTCTCTACCGTGTTTTGGTGCTTTTAAGGATGTCAGAGTTGCCACAGTTTCTTATGGAAGTGAAGACTGCTGACATGGATATTCTCTCGGATGCTGTCAAAAGCTTCAATTCTGTTCCATCCGTATGCTGTTTACCTTTGACATTTTTTCTGCTAGTTACCCGTCAACAAGTTCATTGTTCTACCCCAGTTCTACCATCCCACGAACGTTAAGAAGCTTCAGATGGACGCATCCTTACTTCGTGGAAAAGTAGAACAATTGGAAGAGAAATTACTCCTTTTTAGAGGTCTTAATACGGTAATGATAAGGCCCTTACCTCATTATGCTTTGACTAGTAGGACCTGGAGGCTGCTGCGGATGATGTAGCAGCTACGGAAGCAGAGCTTTTACAACTGCAAAGAGGAGATGACTTGAGTCACGGTCTTTCGGGTTGGAAATGAGGCAAACTTTGATGCGTTGCATAATTGCGTATTTGTGACGCACTGTCTTGACACAACTGTCATAGGCGTTTTACGGCTTTAATTAATTTCGATCATATACTGATATAACCTCACCTCTTGGTTGTTGACTCATTTTCCGTGTTATAAGAGTAGCGATCTTTAAGCTATGAAACGGTCCCTGCCTGCTGGTACGATGCCAAACCCTAGTATGGAAAATTGGGCGAACCTCGATTGAAAATGATTGAGGTCAACCACACAAAATTGACATCACTTAGCCGCGCCAACCGACGAATTCACCACTGGGATTTTCATTGCATGCAAAATGCAGCTGTTAATTAGGTTGAATTTCCCGCTCTTACCAAGTCGCTTCTCCCCGTTGTCATGGCTAAGAGCCTTTGAGATGAGTTCGTGTCTAAAGGATGGCGTTGCAATATGGTGTCAAATACCGCGTTGGAGAAAATTATTTCATTTGGACAGATAGAACGTGTAATCTCGACCAAGGTGTTGAATAAATATGGCCTAATGAACGGAATAGTCTTTGGTTGTATCAAAAAGTAGTCAAAATCACCAGAACTGATCGAGTGTATTTAAAATTTTGTAGACATCATAGGATTCAGGGTTGAGGCATTATGCAAACTCTTGCTAGAAACTTAGGGCTCGCCCATGAAGGTCTTTTCTGAAGTCTCAGAAGCCCCAAGCACATCGAGGTTTGATCGTAGCCCTTTTTCAGAGAGAAGTGGGAGCAATTTCAGCTGCAGACAAAAAAGAAATTTTCATTCCTGCGCTTGCTCATCATTACCTTAGATAAGCTAACTTTGGTGCGGTTCGTAGCAGTGGCTAGTAGAGAACTGCAAAACGCATTTAGGAGCTACCTGTATACCATTACCGATTTATTTGAATCCCCAGGGTAACATTTTGACACGATACGGCCCAGCCTAGTCTGCTTTACAAATTATTTCCAAATAAATTCTGAATTTGAAAATGAGGAAATCAGAGGAGGAAAGTCAAGGCACTGTCTCTCACCTGCGAGGTGTATTCGAGGGTGTCGAGGTACACTTGATGGCGAATTTTGTCGTCGTCTGTTTTACTACCATTTCCCAACTGGTGCCCTCCGCCAACTGCGCGCGCCACCCGTAGACGCCTGAGACTATCCTCAACCTTCCGTACCGACGCCATCAGCTCTGACGTCTGAGCGTGGTACCTGAGACAGATACATACAACCTCAACCACCATTCAAGAGGTATTAAAAATAGGAAGTGTCAGGACTTGCATGTTTGTGGTTTGAAGCACTACCCTCTCAAAGAGTCCAACGACTTGGGAGCGTAGAGCGGGCGAGGCCTCAACCTGAGATTTACTGAGGACGCCAGACTGTAGGAGTTGGGCGAGATCGATGAGTTGCTTTACGATCCTGGGCATAAATGCGGAAGGAGCTGAAGGCCAACTTCGATTCGTGCGGCGGTACTGTCGCGGCAGATCCTGTATCTGCCGAACGAGAACCTGGATACTTTCCTGCAAGAGCGAAACATAATGTAAAATGCAGTTTTTCCCTTCGCAGTGGTTTAAAAAACGACACTTGCTTCGAGCGCACGACAGATCTTTGACTCAATTGAAGTCAATGAAGAACTGATGCGTTCTGAAGAGTCTTCAATACACTGCGTCATCCAATCGGGTAGACAGTCAGCTTGCTGAAAGTCCATTCGCAACAGGACCAATTTAACCAAGTTGCCATCTTTAATCCACTTCAGAAAGAGGCTGCCATCGAAAAAGACTAGGAGCAGCGGTTCTATGCCTGAGAGTTCCGCCTATATTTAAGAGGAAGTTTCGATGGGTTTTGATATAACAGTTTTCACAGTTTACATTTACCTACTTTACTGTTTCATCAAGAAACAAAAGGGGTCTCAATCTACAAGGTTCCATAGTCTAGACTAAACTATTTTCAAGGATTGGCCATTTTTGAAAAATAATAGTCAGAGAGCACACTTTGTCTGGTGAGTTGGAGTTCTGACTAAGTGCCTTTTCGCCAATGAGGTAAGCATAAGTATTGATGAGTTGAAGAGTGAGTTTCCAAAATCGATGTCGTAGGGAGTTTAGGTAGACATCCTCCGACCAGCAACGCTTCATCTGCTGCATCACAGTCGCTGTCACAGCTAGTGCATAGCCTAGTAAATAGAGAGAACAAGGTAACAGGCTGTAATCAAAATAAAGCGCTGGATCATTGTTTCAACATTGCAAAAACATTTCCTCTATGGGATACGGCACGCCTACGCAGCAAATGGTAAATTGCATCTTTGAGGATTCGTTTTGGCCTACCTGGTGAGCCTCTTTCAGCCGGCTTAAACAAGTCCTTTGAACAGTCGGAAATAATTTCGTTGCATTCTTGGTACCTACTCGAATGTAGAAAGCCTACCCATCAAGCGACTGAAGTATACATGAAGCAATAACCGGCAACCGGCAACCGGCAACTTACCGAAGCTGGAAGTAAATATTGAGATTCCATTTGTTGAGGAAGGATAAGTAAGCGGGATTTTCTCGCAGTTTCATCACTTGTTTAGTAGAATCGACTCGAGCTTCCACAAGGTCCAAGAACTCCAGACCAACTTTGTACAACTGTTTCATAAAAAGCATGAATTATTGGAGCGACCTTTTCCATCCCAATATTGTCTACATTTGTGGAAGATACTTCGAATTCTCAATGAGTCTATTTCTAACCTCCGGAAGGTTTCACTTTTGTCTCAGTGCCATTCTCTCCGGAAAGTCGCACTTCCAGTTTCTCCTAACCGGTAGCTATTGTAAGTGAAAGGTCTCTTTAGGCAATTACCACCTTCGAGTTGTCAATATCGTGCGTGCTTACCGAGGCCTCTTTCATTGATCCGCACAAGTCGTTAATAACAGCCTCATTTATTGACTCCTTTGGATAGGAGTCCGAGGAAAACCGAATAACGCATGCGAACCCCGATTCACAACACTTGCCATTTTAAGGACGCACAAAATAAGAAGCGTAAGCTACTAACCTCAACCTTAGGGAAAAATGTTTGGATGCGTAGATCTGTCTACGACCGGGAGTTAATGGATTAGTCATAAGCTGTTACGAAAAGAAGCGATAGCAAACTGACTCTATGGAATCTGTCCGGATTGCCAGCGGAGAAAATATCGGAAAGTTGGTTGAAAATAACATCCACAGTTTCGGGGAAGAAGCCATCGGTAATCACGTCGAACTCACTCAGTGGTTCGTAGCTTCAAGGGAGTAAAAGCTATTAGTTAATATATCTAAAAGGCGCGTCTTGAGTGTTCATTTCCCATAAAACATCATAGTTCATATTGAGTTGAAGAGGGGATACAGATCCAATCAACCTCAAGGTAAATTCTGCTCTTTAAGCCTGCTGCACTCGACTTGGAATAGGAGAGGCGAAGTAAGGTCTAGATAACCGATGAGATTGGGATGACAGTCTATGCATCCACAAAAGATGCGTGGATTTGAGAGGGATATAGCCATTCTATGTCTAACTCAGAAACTAATGCTAACAAATGATATAATGACTGGCACAAAAATGCACTAAAAGTAGCTAAAAGTGACAATGTCTTTTAATCAGATACACACAAGTATCTACTTTCCGCTAGTGAATATCGATTTTGAAAGGAAAGAAGGGACACCTTTTGTGAAGTCGCCTGAAGACGAGGGTTTGAAATAGGGAAAGCTCGTCATCAAGGAAGGCGACAGCCTCAGCAAACATTCGCCTCAATATCGAGGCCGCGGCATCACAATCGGCTCCGCTGGCCGACAGTTCCGAACAGGGTGAAAATATCTACCGCAATAAAAAAACAAGTTGAAAGAAGAGCAGACGCCAGTTTGCAAAAGCATCAAACATAATTTGAGCCAAAAGAATGACACCAAAATAGTTGAAAAACAGTTGTCGTTGGAAGTTCACCTTAGAGAGCTGGGCGTGGAGACAGTGTTTACGATAGAGGACGATAGCATTGCCGAGCTTGTCAATGGATAGGTAGGTTGAAAGGATTTGACGCAGAACTGAGGAAGCCCTCTTGGTAGCTGTTGAGTGCAGCTGACCACCGGATTGCGCCTCGTGACAAAGATCAAGACTGCAGCGCAGGCGACCCTCCAGTTGATCCTGCAGACTCGCTGTTAACGCGTGGATTCGCTAGATTGTAAAACCACAACGGACATAGTGGTACGAGTAAACAAAAGGCGCAGGAGTAATGAAAGAGTCGCAAGTGAAAATTAAAAAAATATTTGAGAGGAAATTTGAATGATCGAATGTCTGAGAATGCATTAGCAAAGATGAATACATTTGAAAAAATGGAAAAGGAAATGTATCGTGCTAATTTCACCACCACTGCTAACAGCCAACCCCTTACGTATGAGGAAACAGACGTTATCCTCACAGCGTAAGATGACCTTGAACCAGATTGACCAATTAGAGGCCGAACAAAATTGTCCTGTAGACTACCTCGACGCACAAGCGCGCACTCTCTATGGCGATAGCAACACGCCTGAAGCCCTACTGCGCGACGCCACAGTAGCATGCGCACCAACAGATGAATGAAGAGTTATCGATACCTGTCGCTCCAAGAAGTTGCATAGACAGAATCCAGACAATCTCTCAAAAGGTTTGGAATAAGTGTTCACTACTTGTTTCAACGAACCTCACCATTTAAATAAGCGAAAATAGAAGCTGGTCCCATGCAAAAGCTAGTATTTTCTCCGTTTACTGGGATCGCCACACAGTTTCCCATAAACGGGTGAATTTTACAATAAAGTAAACTAGCAGATAAATTGATAAGCGAAAGAATCATGGGAAAGCACAAGTGAAGCCCGCTTTGTGATGAGCATTAGTTAAGCATTGCGTAACATCTTTTTTTGCGTTAGCAGTGTTAACCAATTGAAAGCTATTGGTAATTAAGCACAGCAAGAAAAAGCCTCACCGGCTTTAGATCTTCTACGAAGGGATGGTTAACGCACTTTTTCACAAAGTGTTGCAGTTTTGTATATTCTTGAGCCACGCGATCAATTTGTTGTTCCTCCTTAAATCTAAGAAAAGTTCACCAAATAGATGCCATCACCAAAGTTCGGTGGCTTGTGAAGCTGAGTAGTGTTGCAATGATCCCTACCCTTTCGTACATGGTTGGGTAAATCCAGGAAGGAACATACATGCTGTCGGCACGAGAAGAGTCATCGGTAGTAGAAAGGCGGAAGTCTTCGTTGGATTGGATTGTTGGGGAGAGCCAACGCTCCAATCTACTGATGCATGTTGCCACGGTGATGAGGCTGTTGACTAGCTCCTCCGGTGAAACAGAAGGCAAATGGAAAGTAAGAGTGAAAGGTGGAATAACAGAGGCGGGTTGGATTACACGTGATTTCTAATGATTTATTTTTACGAGACGAAATCGGAGTAAAAGTAGACGAATCTATAAAACAGTGTTTAACCATATGTTAAAAATCGAGACCCAAGGGAGGCTCCGAAGAAACCCAGCTTTGCCAAATGGAGTGTCCAATGGTCTTCGCCATCATCCCTCAGCTATGCAAGATTATATTCAAGATTTTTCAGCTACCCGTTGTTGCTGGCTTTAAATTCAGCAGAAAGACCTACGTTCTAAACAGTTCTAGAATTGAACTATGACATTGTACTGTCTGAACGAATTATACTTTTAAAAAAAGTACAAATTAAACTAAATTTTACTTTTTTTTCGCGCAGTTTCTTTCTTTTCTCCAAATTGATTTCAAAAGCCTTCTTTGTTTCTTGAATCTCCAACAAAACTTCCTACGACATAAGATAGCAAAAAGTCTAATTCAGATGAGCAAATAGGTGCATTTGGGTGGGAATTAGAAGTTGGGGAACTCACGGAGACGCGTTCTCGCATAGCCATCAATGGATCTTCGAGGCTGTGGATGATTTTGTCCAAGCCAATAAGGTTGGTGGAGAGATTGACAAAGTCAGCACAGTCACGGTTTATTAGTTCAACGAGACTGTTCTTTAAAATGTTGAAGTATTGCATGAGACTGTCGTGAAGATCTGGGAGAGAGATACCCATCTTGAGTCGATCCAGTATGAAAGCGTCCTCGTCGAAATCATTCTATAAATGTTACATCCAGAAATGCACCTTCATAACATTGGTACTCACGCTTCCCGTGTGCAAGGATTTCAATATTTCACTTATCCCAGAGGCAGAAATGTTTACACCACCATATCCTTCCTCTGTTTGTCATTAGGTCGCCTTCAAGCGCAGGACTGAAATAATTGCCAAGTCTGTGTAAAATGACTCCTCACAAGACCGTTTGGTCTTTTGCGGTTGCTACTGTTGGTAATGTCGTTTCCACCAATCATGTGACTGGCTTATTTCAATTTTTTAAGCTGTATGATGCGCTGACATCTTATTGTGTGATTTTTAGTGAGCACGAAAAATAAAAGAAATAAACTGCCACAAGTGTCAAGCACAGCAAGATCTACCTACTTCTACCGAACAAGAAAACAACCAAATTTCCTGGACTAAGTTATCACAGAGGTTTCGCCTTCGCAGTGTCTAACATAGTTTCGCACAAGTTTGGAATGTATGTGAGAAATATTCCATCTAATTTGCTCACTCTTAATACAAAATAACTGATGATAATGATGAAAATCCACCGATGCGCTTTTGAATAAAAAAGGAGGCACAACGAAGGAAGTCGCTTACCCTGAGCATTATTGGTATTGGCGGGTGGGTATCGCAGATGAAAGCCAAGAATCATTAAAAGAAGAATTCATTATAATACACAGGACCGACTCATATTCACGCCAATAATGTATCCATTTTAAAGAGTATACAATCAAGATACTTTATAACCTTCAGATGACCGAAACGGATACACAGGTGGCAAGGGCTGAAGAATGAACGCACCATCACATTTCATTAACAAAGCCAGTGAAAATAATCTGTCCTGGAGAGTTTGACCCGAGATGTGAACTCAGTGATTCTCAATCACATTAAAATAAACAAGACGCTGGTGGAGGTATTTACTTCCACTATTTACTCGCCCATATACAATGCGACAATGCATACAAACCAGATCTTAATCCAGCCTCGACTATTCTAACAGCAATGTAATCAATCAGGAATTAAGACAATTGTTTGCTCACGTTCAGAAATCCTCGCCTATCGAAGCAGAATTCCAGGCCCGAAGGTGCAATCCCCAAGGTGCACTCTAACGCATCGTTAGCTAATTCCTCCTAAAAACAGGTAAGAGACGGCGAACTATTTCGCCGAACACATGACCGATGAGCGCGAGAAGCACTACCTACGTCATTACAAAACACATTTATTAATAATTTATATGCATATGTATATATGTATATATATATATATATGTTAGACGAAATGCAATTGGACATTTGCCAAATATCAGTAGCGGGGCCAGGCTGCAGGAGTGCAGGCAACAACACACACAAAATGTACAATACGTATCAGCATTAACGTAAGTAGTGTTGAAATATTAAAAGGCGGCCAGATGGTGGTGGTTGTGGGGAAGGGAATATTTACAAAATGCCATTAAAGAACAATGATGGGCGGACCCTAGCGCTTGCGACGGCACTGACGTTTGTGCTCCTTGTGCCAATGAGTCTGTTGGCAGTTTATGGAGCAGTAGGAAGTGTTCCAGCAGCAGTGATAGATGGCTTCCTTGAGACAATTGCGACACCACTGGCGTCGCTTGGCCTGCACTAAAGCATCGTTAAAACGCGCCTCTGCGGCATCTAAGGTCTCACGGGCAAGAGCACGCTCGCGCTCTACCGCCGCAGAGAGGGCGGCGGAGTGCTCTGCAGAAAGTCGCGCCTCCAACTCCCCTAGTGCCTGCTGCTGCTCCGCCATAGCCTGCCGCCGTGCAGCCTCAACGTTCTCTTTGCAGCGTGCACAACCACGTTGCTGCTGCTCTTGACACTCCCCGTCTCCCACTGTCTACAAACGGTGAATCAATAAATTGCCAAAAAGGTCAGTCCCACATAATGCAGTGTTCTCAGACACGAATGTCAGTAGAACCCAAAGTCCGACTTATTCATTAAATAAGTTGTATTGGAAATATAGAAAATGCCAGTCCAACAATAAGACGTGTTTTGATGTTAAATTCGATCAAAAGAGTGCGGATACATTCCCCCTAATAAAGGGGACAATGAGCTAGTGATCAGTTACGAAAATCAGACTCAGTAAGCATCACAGAACCTAATCATTCTACCTATGCGGCTCAATATATTTCTTTCATTATGTCCGTTTCTATTTTATTTGTTAAACTGCAAGCAATCTATTACATGGTAGCCAATCAATCCACACTTTACAAATCCGTCACTAGAAACGTCACTCGATTTGATACAAACGATGGTGAAGACATTTCGACAAACTAAGTCTTTGTTTTGAAATGAGGCACCCATGTAAGCCCTTATAGACCCAAAACCTCACGTATAAAACGCACCTGCACTTGTTTGTTTAGTAGTTTTCTAGGCGAAAGTCCGCCGGGATGTAGTGAATTGCTGGACGAATGATGTGGTGATTCAATTTTAATGTCAGAAACAGCAGCAACAGCAGCTGCCGCCAGCCTCTTATTCGGTGGAAGGTGCGACCTCGGCACAGAACCTAGGCCACTGCTGCGTCCAGCCATTTCAAGGGCAGTGAATCCCGACTTTGAAAGTTGTTGTTGTGACAGAGAGGAGGAACTAGATACAGGTCCAATCGCTGCTCCTATACCACCAAGAGATCCTGCGACAGCGACCTGTGCAGCTCCAACGACAGCTGCCGAGGATGGAGTTGAAATAGGTGGAGCAAAAGGTGGCCGTCTCAAAAGGAGATTTCTGCGGTCACCTGAGGCATCTGAGGAGTTACCTGATTCTGACATGGATGTGGGACTAGCACTTGAAGAAGTCTTATGACGCTTCATGTGCGTCTGTCTAAGCGAAGCCACCTGCGGCCGGCGAGATGGGAAGGTAGTTGAACAACGATCAGTAAGTTCTGAGTCCGATTCTGAATGTGGGTTCGATTTCACTTTTTTACGAGAAGAGAAGGGAACCTTCCGATTGCTGCCACCACGCACACTGGAAAATGGGGGACGGCCACGGGGTCGGCGAGCTACGGTGGTCTTGGTTAAGAAATAGTCTTAGGTAAGCAAACACTCAAGCTTCAGTACAGTTTGTTGTTTTAAGCAACACGTCCCATGAAGTCTATTGAAATGGTTACAACACGGTCAACTGTTGCCGTGCTTATACGAAGATCAATTCGTGTTAAAGTGGAGTTAAGACTGTTTAAAAGTTCAAAACACACCAACCTCTGTCGGAGAATAAAGTACTAAACAACTTACAAGAGAGGCGTGTCGAGGCAAGCTGCTGTTGTTTGACATATAACTACTTTGTGGAGAATCCTTCAATACAGCTTTCGATGTCAAATGACCTGTAGTAATAAAAGCGTGAAATTTACGCAGTAGATCAAACACATTTGAAACAATTGAAGCTATACTAAATAAAAAAAGGAGACCCGGGTTTAAACCAGGGAAAGGAAATCACCATTTGTTCGCTTCTTGGAGACAATACCCCGCTGGTTGCTCTTTTTACCTCGGGGAGACCATGACGAACCAGTTAACTGCAGACAGTGAGAAAAATATGTGATATCACGATCACAAGTTTCCACTCGTAACGATCAGATTGTTAAGCAACTAATTAACAATGCTAATTATAATCAAAAGAAGGTAATTATTTCTCGAAAGGTCATTCAAACCAAATAAGAAAACTGGTTCAATTCCAAACCTAAAGTAGACGCATGGCGGAAGAAAGGACTCAACCTTAAGCAAAGGGTAAAAAGTACTCACTTTCTCATCATTCGAACCAGAATCTGACGAGGTAGATGTACTGTCGGATCGATCTTTCTTTTTATTTCCGGTGCTAAGACTATTTCGCATTTTGTAGTTCTCGTCATCTGAAACCGAGTGTGAGAGTGAAGAAAGAGAACCAGAGGAAGTTTTACGCTTGCGTTTCTTCATCCCTCTGCCGGGTGGACGACCTCTCCCTCTTCTCTGCGGATTCACCGGAGTGTCCATCTCAGAGTTAGCGAAAGCACTGCTGCGTTTTTTGTTGAAGGCAGCAGCGACAGCTGCTTTAGTCTCCGCCAGAGCAGAAAGCGCTGCTGCCGCTACTGGAGAGGTAGTCTCAGTATTAAAACGCTGTTTTGCAGATGAGGTTAGTTTAGAGTTTGTACTGGCAGTTTTAGGGGCGTGAGTCCTACCACCTTTCAATCGACTGTTATCACCTCCGCGATGATTTGAAATGCGGCAGTGAGTGCCGCTGCTAGAGCGACTGCTTGAATGTTGCGAGGGAGACGATACCGATGATCGAGAAGAGACACGAGAACTTCCGTCACTTGAGGCCAAATTTTTTCTGCTATATAAGGAAATTACGGAAAATTACTTCGTCAAAGGTGACATTACATGCAGCCCGGAGTGCACACGTGACCTGACGGGCATAAGTCGAGAGGGTCTGCACCGCAAAACAAACAGAGCCCGAGCGAAAGGACTAAGAAACGGTCAAACGCAGCGGTGCACATCTGTAATTGACCTTAGCAGTCAAGTGGTTCATGAAATAGAGGTGTGGGAATGAATAAGGCGTTCTTCCTACCCCAGAGTGTAAGGTAAGCAATTTTTGTACGCTCGCGAGCACGTAAGTACCTTAAACCGGGACAGACAAGTGGGAAGTGGGTTGGCAGACCTGTGTGCGTATATGAAGCAGGCGTGGCAAGTACGCGCGCACGCTGGAGCGAGAATCGACCACCCCTTGACTGCAAGCATTCGTGCAATCCAGCCAAACATATTGTTCGGTAAGGAGTTGGATACATAAGTGCAATTATTAGCATCTTAGAGGCAGCAGAGGCCACGATGATATTCATAACAATGAACCATACTTAAACACTCACTTTACGTAATCAAGGAAACAAATGAAAAATGAGCGCTCAAAGACTAAAGGAGATATGCAGATGAAGTGTCTCCATTTCGCAGAGTAGATATAGTTTCATGCGAATTCAAGAGGTATGCAAAAGCAAATTGGCAAAACGCTGAAACCAATAGTTCTTTCTTGGTTGTGTGCGCCGACTACAAAGCCAGACCTCGGTGCGATATCTCGACAACTGATACATGGTTTCACTGCTGATTGAGGTAACGAAGCATATTCGCTGTGAAGACTATAACCATGACATTCCTGAGACTCAAAGATAATGCTGTTAGAAAGACGAAATTCTATCTGGCTAAAGTGATAGAGAGCATAATCAATTACTTTCAGACAAAACTTATCCCCAAGGTCAATTTATTTTTACAAATTACTCACGCTCTTTTTTTGGTAGATTTTAATTTTGCAGAGTTTGCCGTTGCAGAGGACCGTGGGCTGTTGGAAAGAGACACGGCAGTGTGCCGACGAGGACGGATATAAATCTCATCGGTGTAATTGTCATCTGAGGGAGGCATATCCGACTCCCCGGAGGAGTGAGAGTAGTATCCGGAGTTGAGGTTAGCCTGCAATTTTCGAACCTCATTCCAGGCTCGCTCAATAAGGGAGCTAGGGACGTTATGAGCGCCAGCCAAAGCACGCCGGTGGAAAGTTGGATCGATCTCAGGAAGGACGAATGGAGTAGTATGAGTTTTCTTCACAAACGCTCGTTCATGGGTACCGCCAAAGAAACGAATCTACCAACAAAAATGGATCAAGAGCTCGGACTACGAGCAGCTTCAATGCATTTTTCTTCTAGGAAAGTGCTGTAGAATAAGATCACAAAACGGGTCAATAGTGTCAATCTCAGACAATCATGAACTCAGTTTTTGACGCGAACAAAATAAATAACGATGGCGTAGATTAATAATAGCCTCGCAAGGAAAGAGAAAAAGGTCAGATCGCAGAATGAAAACGCTCTCAATGAAAACCTTGAAATATTAGTTGTGATTACAAGCACAAGTACAGAAATCGACTCGATAGTAACCTCGCTCCAGCTTGGAGAAATAGAATTTCGAACGTCAGAAGACCAAATAACGTCAATTTTCCTTGAAGTATTCATTGGAATGGCTGTCAAAAAGCCGCTCGCAACCCCCACTAAGACGCGAACGTGAAGTGCGTCAACAACAATCATTATGGAGTTATACAAAAATCGCATTCCGCCATGCACTAAGGACATTACCCATGTATAATTCCTATCGTAGTAAATCGCATGATGGTAGCTACTTTATAGTCTTAAATACTATAAAGAGGATCTATGCAGCGCAAACTTTCCACTTCACAGAGCTGCGGAGTAGATAGTGTGCCAAAAAACAGACCTCATATCCATCATCCCTTTCCAAGAGGATCTTCGCCGGCCAATAACAATGCCGAATGCTTGCGTTGTCAAATAAGCCAGCACCAGAAGCAGAACGATTGCAAGCGCATATGAACTCATGAGGAGGTTTACAAGGCTTTGTAATCCAATCACCCACGCGAGCTTTTGCGTTTATGTAGCAGTCAGTACAGAGCTGGATTTCTGTTATCTCATTGTTAACAGAGCGGAGCAGAAATCGAGCCTCATCTGCATCATTACTGAAGGGGCCAAAGAGAAGACAAACATCGTGAACAAGAAGTTCAACATCCATAGCGAAGAATTCCAATGCAGTGTACCGTCCATCTTTTATCTTCCGTTGAAGAAGATCCATGTCCACGTATTTGTAAACGATGTACTCATTTTTATCAATGTCACCAGGATATCCTATCTGACTAAAATGCTTCCACGAGGGCTGTTTTCGCAAGTTGTGCGTTGCGAATTCAAGCAGTTTGCGAATCTGTTTGCGAGAAAATTCGCACTTTGGTCTTGATTCACAAACAGGACAAGTAAAGTCGCCTGCATCATTATCCAAAGGACCTGGAGAAAGCACAGTTCGTGAGTGAGGAGTCGGATGCTGATCATCGTTCACACACTCGGAGTGATATGCACGAAAACAATCACTACAATGTAATAATTTCCCCGGCTTGTGACACCGAAAACAGTACCAATCATGCTGCTGACGAGGGCACTGGTGATGGAAGTCAGGTAGACGATAGCCGTCGCAGCCTTTTCCGGAACAACTGTTAACCTTCACTATAAGTCCGTCACCCTCGATTTCAGTTAGTAAAAGTCGGATACTGTCGTCCTGCATATCAAGTACTTTCCTGAGAGGCCGTATTAATTTGTCAACCGGGACAGACTGCTTCTGACCCCTATTTGACTCCAGAATTCTCCACACTTCGCAAACTTTTTGAGGATCTGCATGACGATAAATCCCAACTCTACCAAAGGGCATTTTTAAGCATTGCCAAAAATCGAGACCACGACTGTTACAGAACACTGACGAATAAAATTAACACAAACTCAACAAACAAATGGAGGACTAGTGATAAATCAGTTTAAACAAGGCAAGGGAACAAATTATTTTAAGTAGTTATCAACAAAAATGCAAAGTGTACAAAACAAAAATTAAATATTATTTGGTAGTTTATATTTTGTATTTCTTATTTTCGTATTATAAAGTCTAGAACGCTTAATACTGCACTGAAGCTGGAACCATCCTATCAAGCTGGC
Source organism: Hydatigera taeniaeformis (assembly GCA_900622495.1). NCBI lineage: Eukaryota > Metazoa > Platyhelminthes > Cestoda > Cyclophyllidea > Taeniidae > Hydatigera > Hydatigera taeniaeformis. The sequence continues at coordinate 21,001 of UYWX01000100.1, forward strand.
TAAACCCCAAGACTATGGCTCAGTTAGACAATAATTATGTTTTGCTAAGAAATGATATGTCTTAGTTTTTGTCAGCCACCTGCGTAAGCTGGCGCAAATCACTTGGTGCTGAAGTGTAGTCTTTGTGGAGCCGGGAGGGTCATATTGTGCGGAAGAAGGCTTTTTGTTAGACTGAACACGGATTCTGGGGCGATAAGAAGGGATATGCCTTCGCTTGGCTCAAAGGCCAGCCCACGTGCATATGAGTAAACTGAATACCCGAGTTACCGCCAGATATCGGGTGGTCACATTAACAAAGTACTATTCTACCCATCTATTCTTATGAGCGACAACCTCGTTAGCCATCACAACATTTCCAGGAAACACCTATGCGCCAACCGCGCCAGGTGTCAGCTACCACATGGCTGAGGAATGGTACTTATTTGCCTCAGCAACTTCAACAGGAAAAGTGGCGAGAAAAATATCTTTTAGACATCAATGGAAAGGCGGGATCAAGCACGGTCCAGCATCGATGGAAACTTGAGGTAATGCCCTTTTTTTGCTTCTATATATGGATGTAGCGGAGAGGTTACCAATACCTAACATTTTCGGATGGTTTACGGCAGTGTCGCTTCAGCTGTTAATAGACTTAACCCTTCTTTTTAGAAGTTTTTCAGAGATTCTCTCTCTCATAGTCCATGAGCCTTCTCTGAATCATAGACACCTGCCACAGGCGGCGGATGCAATGATAGAAGCCGTTAAAAATAGTCGAGTTCGTTTTTCACTGCCACCAATATAGTGTCTCAAGGCAATAAGTTGGACAGATCACATGCATTCCCGAAGGATAAGAAGGGATTAGGCCTTGGCATGGCTCGAAGGCCAACCCATGCGTAGAGGGGCAATACGAATAACAAAGTAACCGCCAGACATCAGGTGGTCACATGAACAAAGCACTGCAGTCTTCACCTGTCTGGTGGAGGCGGTCTTTGCAGTTGGAAAAGTTGGTAAGATATATTCGTTTTAATCACCTATGTGTTTAGCCAAAGCCACTTATGCAATAGTTTTGTACTGTTTAATGGCTTTGATAGCTCCCCATGTTGGCAGGTTATTGACCCTCATCGGATGGGATGTATTGTGACTGCTGACTCATTCAGCGAAAGTATGCTAGCCAATCAAGTATACTCTTATAGGGACCGAGATTTAGACAATGGCATCTCTCTACGGTCAAACCAACTTGTATGCTTTTCCCTAGTTAATTAATTTTTTTGTTAAAAGGAACGATTGAAACCAGTGTCTCGGTTTTTTTCCCATGTCAGCGCGACGCGACAATTTACTTAAAAGGGTTTTATTCATCTGACAGGAATATGCAGGGGGATGTTGCGTGACTACGCGATTGCCGTCCTCTGCAGACACTGAATACAGTTTTACAACGAACTTTTTAGTGATGCCCTACCAATCTTTCAGATTACTGCGCTGTGGCTGTTGCCAAAGGAAAATGTCAGTTTCAGCACTTGTCAGGGACTCGAACAAAATTGTCCATCAGCAGTGGATGCTCTCATTTAGCACTAAAAATCCGATTTTCTAGCTTTAAAAATGAGGTTTGCTTGCTGCCACCACGGATTGACATCAACCTTTTTCAAAGTCGTGAGAAACCATAATATAATGGCAAGGACTGACATGACCCAGGACCATACCTCCAAGCTAAAGTACAATATGTGGCGCAATTTAGTGGTTGCGTAGTCAAACGCAAAAAAATTAAATGGTCTTTCAGAAAAGTTAGGCTAACAAAATTTATTCATAGAGGATCATTCTAGGTCCGCGTATTTAGTTACGGGTAATTAATCTCTTCTTGTTTCAACTTCAGTTGGGAGGCTATCGGTTCTTGTTCCTACCATATTTTATTGTTGTTATTTTTATTTTTTTAACTTACAGTTCGAGTTTATACTTGACTCCTAAGAAAAAACAAGACAGTATGAAATAACAAAGTAATAATGTACAACAAGGCTGGGAGCCTATTTTAGTGACCCAAAGATCATGCGCCAAGCAAATCACAACTATTCAGAACTGAAGTGCTTAAGCAGTCATATTCATAAGGGCGACCGGTTGTACTACTTCGATTATTCGACTAGCGGTGTGCATGACGAGTTCTTTGGCAGCCATTTTACTTCTACTAAGTGGAGTAGTCTACACCCTCCCCTCCTGTTTGATTGCAGGTATTTGACCATGTCTAACACCTCATGCTACCAAATATGAGGTCCATCTTTAACATTCTTTGCCCATGACTCGGTTTGTAAGCTTCAAGTCTTTGATAAATTACTCCACATTGAACGCGCTTCCCCACTGCAATATACCTCATAAGATGGTACCGAAAAGCACGCTTTCCTTGAGACTGGCTCGAAACAACTTGGTAGAGGCATTTCAGCCTTTACGCCGCCATCTGGTCAGTCTAATCAATCAAAATTATTGGCAGATATAATTTGACCTCTGATAAAATAATCCAGAGCTACGCAACGGTCATATCCGACTCCCACTTAAATTTGATCCGCAACATTCACGTCCAATGGTTCCCATCTCAGGAGTTTAATTTGAGTAGTTTGTTGGAATGCACCAAGTTCACATCAAAGACAACTTATCTGGACCGGAAATTCAGTGACTTTGCTGCCCGATTTCAACTGCTTTTCGGTGCCATTAAAATGGTGACGTTATACTTTAGGGAGAAAACATCGCATCCACCACATTCTTGTGATGAGTGAAACGTTTAAATCAAAATCGGAGATAGCTATATTCATAGAATATTGGCGCTCAGGGGAACAGGGATGCGGGTGTCATCGTCCTCATCGGCACCATCATTGCCATCACCAGCAGTCAAATAACTATTTTACAAAGACAAAATTGTTAGTAATGGCGATTTTAGATAAAATCATGCAAAATTAAAGCGATAGCATAGTGGCGCTTTTACGTTGTCACCAGGGTGGATGTATGCCAGAAGGGTCCGATGATGGTGGGGGGGGGTGCATAGCGAATGGACCTCCAAATGCGCCTTTGTTGCCATATAAACTCATGAAGGACGCTAGCATTGCCTCCATGAGAGTGGATGATGGCGCAGTGGAGGCAGGGAGATGTGGCGCTGAGACTGGGGATGGCTTACCCATCGGAACGTGCGACAAAAAGGGTGGACTCTGACTACTCGAAGCACCTGATCCCGGTGGCGACACAGAACCCAGTAATCCGCCAACCCCTCTGCCTTGCTGGGAGCTAATAAAAGCCGCAAGCACCTGTGGCGGCGGTACACAGCCCGGTGGGAAAATACTCGGTGGCAAGGAAGGTGGCGTGAACGGAGGCGCAGAATTGGGAAACGATCGGGGTACCACAGAGAGTGCTGCATTCAATGGTGGCGGTTGGGCATTGCTCGCATCTAGAATGCAGATCCGAAGGCGTCGCTCCGGCCACCGAAAAACCAAGGGGAGGACTACTTCCTCGGGATATTGTAGAATTGAAAATTGGCGCTCAAGTTGTCCAAGGAAATCTTTTGGAAGGTAAATCTGCAGCCAGGGCCCACGAGAAACGAAAGGTACGTCGGGCGAGACCATAGCACCCGTGACGCCAGGTGGGACAAGAGTGATGGCATGTTCAGGGGAATTGGCATTGAGGAAAGTGAAATGTCGGCCGTGTTTAAGGCGGTCGCAGATGGCTAGTGGGAGAAGTTCGCCAGCTTCAATGGAGAAGTGAACATCGAGACAGTCAATGGCGCGAGAGGGGTGCATCTCCAGACTGGCGGGAGAGAGCGAGAGATGAGCCAGAGGAGTGCATGGAGCAGAGTCACCACATCCACCACCGCCACCACCGACTGATGAGCCTGGAGTACCAGGAAGGGAGGAGGAACCGCCCCCGCCACATCCGCCACTTGATGCTATAAAACTGCCTGCATTTGAAATGTTCCCTGTGGCAGATCTTCGGAGACGCATATCGGTCAAAAGATCCAACGGGGACGCTGATGAGTTGAGTGCAGTATTTACGGAGGCCACACTATTGCGGAAAGTATTCGTATCCTCCTTTTTTTCACCTAACCAAATAAGGATCAGTTTGTAACAAAACTCAATATTCTTGGAAGAATTTCGAAAAAATTAAACAAAAGGAGGAATACATGAACTACAAAAATTAGCGAACGACATTTTGTAAAGACACATCAAGCCAAGAAATTTAGTGAGTCTACTGAATTGGTACTGAAGCAACGAATGAGGGTAAACAAGTGTCATTTGTGTGAATTGCAGTGTTTTTTTTTTGCGACGAGACAAAAAAGGTGGATGCGAGGGGGGGGGCGGAGCCGAAGAGACGGAGAGGCAATAGAGAGGAATGAAAGGAAAAGACGAAAGTGCAGGGACGAACAAATGTTTCCGTGTAACGAAAGAACGGTCTGCTATCTATCAAATGTTCACTTTATATGCAAGAGTTACAGAGCTCTCATCCAAACTGCTGCCGCAGATACTGTATCTGTACCCTTAATGGATTCTGCATTTGGCATTTATGACCATGAACATTAGCGGATGTTCAACTTTTTATTTTGGTTAAAGCGCACTGTTGGAGTGGCACCAGATCGCGCTGTCTGAAATGAACCGTTAGACGCTAACAAACCGAATTTGCGCTTTTAGGAACGCAAGGGGAAATGGCAACAATACGGCAAAATGTTTGGTATCGTAGCAAAGATTCAAGAAAATTCGATTCAACGATTTGCGCCGATCGCAACAGTGCATGAATTTTTGGGAATGACGTTATTATGATGAGACAAAGCACTCTTTGTAAGACAATAATGGTAGTTTAAAACCCTAATAGGAAACAGCTGCTTCGATTGAGCATCGTTGGAGTAAACCCATGCAACACATGGAAAGGATGCTGTCCAATCAGTGCCACAAAGTTAGAGTGTGACTTTATGGGTGGGCAGAAGGAGGAAGGAGAAGTAGGAGAAGCTTGGTGGACTGGGGGTAATAATCACAATCACTCATCAAATGCCAATATTTGTGAGCTGAAGGGAGAGGGGAAGTGCCGAGGCGGCTAGAGGGGAAGGAAGGCCCAATAACAAGAGTTACGTGCTGAAAAATACCTTGGCACTTTTTATTGAAAACGAAATGTGAATAATCATCATTGTAACGAGAGGCATTGTTCAGCACAACATGGTCATTGGTAACCATAAACTTACTGCCAGTAGCTTAATTTAGGCTTATTTAGCTAATTACTAAAATTACACCGCTCCTTGCCTATGGACTGCCCCTGTTGTTGCTGGTTCACGTCAGCAGTGGCAATGGCTATGCCCATGTCGGAGATGTCTGTCACCGGTAAAGTCGGCTCGTTCTTTGCTGTTTTGGCCTTTGGAGGGTCACTCGAACATAATGAACCATCGCCTACGATGTCGATATACACCTGTGTAAAGGAAAAGAGCAGTTTAGTATTAGTCGGATCAAGATGCTGCCACACACAATTCTGTTTGCATAGCTTTCAATACTTCTTATAAGAATGAAAAATAAACGCGTTTTTCTAAACATCCCAGTATTACTGACAAGAGGTTTCAAAGTAAATGCAACACAGAAGAACTAACATCGTCGCCGGCCTTGATGCTGGTAGGTATATGTGTGGCGACAGAGGAAGGAGCCTTATGCAAAGTGGTGACAGAACCACTGTCATCAGTCTCCATGGCAACAGCGCGGTTCCTCTGAGAGGCGGCTGCAGTGGCAGCAGCATTGGCTTCAATTTCACCAGGCAGAAGTTCAGCAAGTTGGAGAGGATCAATGGCGGCCCAGGCAAAGAACTGCGTGGTCACCCCAGAGAGATTGGAACCCTCGCGACGCATGCGCTCGTTAATGTATTCTGCCAGGCCAGGCTCCAACTCGAAGATGCTCTGCTCCCGCCACAGGTCTGTTACTAGCAGGCCACCACCAGTGGCATCCTGCTGTCGCAAAATATCTGCGACCTGACCTCCTGTCCAGCGCTGCACTAGACGTAACTCCTCATCACATAGACCCACAATCTATTATGAGGAAGATAAAAGGGATCAATCAGCCTTAAACCACCCGGCACACCTCATTGCAAACCATTTCACTTCTTTACTGCAAAACGCATCGGAAACCGTGATTTTGCAACCCTAAGCGCACCAGCCTGGAAACGGACCATTCAAGAACTGCACTAACTTTATTTCAGAAATTGCTTACAGTAGAAGTGAAATTTGTAGAGTAGTATAATGAGCAGAGGCGGGAGAAACCAAGTTAATTTATACTTCCCGTTTTGCAAAGTTGTCATGATTATTGAAGAATACTCCAAATACTGTTAAAGGCGATCTGGAAAGCATACATAAATTCGAGTGGACATTACTTGGATGAAAAGTGAAGCAGTTGTTTCCCCTATCTTTTTCAAAGACAAATCTATCGGAGGCTCGCAAGTATTCACTGGAACCTGAAATTAGTGTGTACCACAATCCTGTCTCGTCCGAGATTTGTTACTACATTTCATTATTACTGCATCGGCATACAAACTTTGACAAGATGAAAGGATAGAAGACACTCTGTATCCAGCATGAAAATCCCTAACACAATAAGCCTTGACTTATAAGTGTTCGCCGTAGTATTTCAGCATGCTACAGCAATCGAGAAGGGGTTGTTTTATCAACCTCACTAACTACAAATAGACGAAAATGAATTAAAAGGAAGGAGCCACTACGAACAAGTAGAGAGATACCATTTGAACGGGAGGCTTCAAGGAAATTTGAAGAAAATGATTCGGTTAACGACTATTGAGCACACCTGCACAGCAGTAGTGAGGGTAGCAGTAATTCTGGTAGAGGGAGGGGACTTGTACGCACTTGCTATGAGCCCAACCATGCTTACAGAAGGTGGAGCACACACGCAGACTATCTGGGGTGGCCCTAGCGTCGTGTGTGTGCTTACAAAGCTGAATGGCTACGCACACACTACCAACTCGCTTAGCTATCTAGCTGTGTGTGGATGGGTGGGCGGGTAGTTGGGTAGATGAATGGATGGGTGAAAGGGTGGGAGATGAGGTGGTAGGGCTGAATGAGGACCACCAGGTATGAGACAAAGTTCGCTTTTGTCTTCTGGTAAAGAATAAAAAAATTAATTGCAGTTCTGATTTACTTATGGGTAATTATTCCATCGGTGCGTTAAATGTTAGGATTGTATGGAATAGTTTTCGACAAAGGCCCTTTAGGGAGGAGTTGCAATTTTGCCAAGTTAAGTGTGATTTCAAAATCAAGCTGTAAGTAATTAACTCCAAAAGTTCCCGTTGAATCCAGAGAAAAGTTGGAATCACCTCACAATTGACGCCTCTTAGAAAGTGAAACAGCATAATGCCTCAAACAACCACTGCACTACGAAAACTGAACCAGACCGATGCCTTTGCCAACTTCGAATGGTAGGCGACTCACGGTTTGGAACTTAAAAGAGGAGATGAATTCACTCAACATGGATGCATATTAGAGACAATCAGATTAAATGGGAAACATTTTAACCGATGTGATTTCTCGGCCAAATAAAACGTCATGATTCCACTTGTTGGCTTCAGTACTTTGTTTTTTGTCAATACGTGAGATGCTGCTGAGAAACTACTGAAATTTAGTCATGTCGCCCTTTTTTTCATAAAAAAAAGCGGTAAAAATATTTTATCAAGTTATTTCGACAAAATTACGATGCTAAAAGTGGTTTGCTAAACTCTTATGGAAATCAACAAGATGAGATCTCTGTCTCAGTTATTTGAAGCAGAAATCCACAAAACAGTTTGATACTAGGCGAATCAGGATAGTGTAAAACAAAACTGAAGACAAAAGAAACTGAGCAGAAGGTGTCTAAGCGGCTTTAATTTCACGAGGAATGGTAGCATTAAAGAGGACGACGACGACGACGACGACAATAGTCCCTTTGAAGAGGATGATGGCGGGACTAGTTACCTGCCTGAACACACCTTTATCAAGTGAATGGGAACGACTAGGGGTGAGAAAGAATACTGTTTCGGCTGCCATCGAGACCGAAAACAAAAAGCAATGGCTGCGGAACTGAGAAATAGACTGATAATTGGCATGACTAGGGAGGCGCGTAAACTTTCAATCAATTTCATCAGCTACACTACGATAAAATCACCATCAACTCTCTTAATATCAAATTGGCATTTTGTAATCTCAATGAGCTATAACACTAAGTGCTGAACTGAGCATCAAGGATTCTGATGAATGAAGCAAAATGTTTTGAATACTTGAATATGCGAATGAAAGGAGAAAAGTGAAACTTGACATTATACTGGAATGGAAGGCATTCTGTTATGATTACTCAGGCTACAAACTAGCACAAATAGTTAACCACCCAAGAAGCATCTGCAGAAAAGCACCTTCGTTTGAGATAAGTTTACAAAGTTGAAGTCAAAGAGTGAAAGAAGCACACCTGTTTAAAGACGAAGAAACCATTGTGCAGAACAATACTACGAGTAGAACGAGAAATTTGACTAAAAGCGATTCCAATGCTCCATACTACCATTTCTCAACCCACTTGTTAGACAGGTGAAGTTGATGAAGCTGATTCTAGCCATCAGAATTAACAGCAATAAGAATAGTGACCCAATCCTATTGATACGTCCTATTTTTCACTACAGAGAGAAATAAACCACCTAGTCCAGCCATTATAGCAATGCATCACTAATCATTTGGAATGGAGAGCTCCAATTGAAGCAACATCAAAAGGGAAATCATGTACAATACCAAGGAGGCTGGTATAAAACACACCATACGTCTTCCTACAAGCCCAGAAACTCAACTGTGCGTGGTAGCCAGTACCAATTGTTCACTCCTTGAGTTATCCAAGTCAAGAGCGGAAAGGTGCGATTGCCCGGAGAAGAGCGGCAATAGGAGGGGTTAAGAACTTTGCGTTGCTTATTTGACTGTCCAAAGCTATGAGTACCCTCCACTGTGGCGCGTGCAGGCATGTGGGTGGTCTTGTTGCGCTTTCGCCGAGGAGAACAGGAAAGGGGTGGAGGAGAGACGTGTGTGCGTACATACAAGCATGCAACCAGGCAACTTTTTCAGCCTCACAACGCCGCGGTAGATCGTGACAGAGGCGACAGGCGGACGAAGAGCCCTTTTAAAAGGCTCTTCTTGCCCTCCACTCCTCGCCTCCCCTCCCACACCATTGCCGCCACCGCGGACTGTACGCGTAATCAAAGTGCTCATCGCACGAGATGGGAAGGGCGTTCCACTGCGAAACGAAGAGCGAAGAGAACGACTGGGTGTGGCGTGCGTGAGTGCGCTGTGTCGAGCAGGTGTCTCAACTCTCCTATCCCATTTCCAGCATGACATCAACACGACGTCTGCATTCTAACAGCGGATTACCAGTTGAATGCAAAACTGTTTGAAGCACTTGGCCAATCAGGTCATCTATCTTGCAAAAAGCGTACAAGGGACCTGACAGAGAGGGTATGTCCTTTTGTCGTGCTCAATTTTTAGATGTTTATGGCTGTAATTCGAGAACCATGATTGCACCCACGGACATGGCCAGTTTACGACAAGATTATATATGATAAAAGTGGAACGATCAGCGACGGGTTCCTTGAAACTTTGAGTCCCCATTGTAATATTTCACGAAACGCAATACCATCAAATCTAACTGCTGGGCGAGTGAATTAGTCATTTCTGAGGATTCTACTATGATTTTTTCAGTTTACAAATTATTGACCTTCACTAATCCGATTCAGCTGGAGTGCAAAAAGAAGTCCAAGTAAGCCCTCATCGTACTTTCATCACCAACACCCACGAAGAGTGAAAAATGAAAGGATTGAGACCCTCAATCTACCCGGAGGACCATTTTTCAAAAAGAAAAACAATTTAAGATGACTATTAAACTGTTTAGAAAATTAATTGCGTCGCCCCACCACATCATATCAGGCCTAAACCAACCCGACCCTTCCTGGTCTAGGCCAGCCAGCAGCCAGTCTTCATTGGAATCAAGCCCGAGGGCCACCCACGAGCATGCGCAGGCACGAAGATTGAAGGCAGTGAGAGAGGCTTTGAGCACTAGTTAAACGGGGGTGACGACCACCCATCCACTCACACACAAACACGGCCAGTCAGCAGCAGCCACTGTCGCCACGACTCCATCCGCCACCAGCACCGTTACTGTCGCTGTTTTTCCCGCCAGTGTGTGCGCTGACACTCTCAGAGTGTGATGATGCAAGTCACAAATGGGAGGGCAGCAGAAGCATAGGTGTTGTGTGAGTGACCGAGTTGTGCAGAAAGGCAATCAGGCCTGTTTACGTCAGATGAAAACAACAGAACCAGCAGCGGTAATGATGGAAAGTATGAATAAAAACGGGCAGGCATTTTGCTTATCAATGTGATTAAACTAGAGGATCTTTATAGTTAAGCTATAGATCCGACCTCATACACGCATCTACGCATCAAATTGCTGAAAGCTTATGCCTTCGATTAATAGTAATGGAAGATGGAGGGTGGCGAGTTTCAGCGCATTCGTTTCCATCAGCTTTAAGCCCAACGACAGCAGCGGCGAGAAAAGCAGCATATGTATGCGTGGAAGCATGTGAGTGCGTGTGAAGGGAGTGTGTGGTGGCGTACAGGACAGCTCAGATGGAAAGGCAGAAGTGTGCACACACCCACACAAGAAAGGGCCACACACGAAGGTGTATGCGTACAAATGGGACCACCACGGGCGCCATAGCAGGTAGGCGGGTCTACCATGGATAGAGGGGGCAGAGTGCTAAACACATTCGATAGAATTGGAGCCTGGAGATATAGGCAGTGGATGAATGCCCTCCTAACAGTGATTAAGTCAGAATTCAGAAGAGTCGACAATTTGCCTTGCACATCAGGAAGTGATATGGAGCATATGTAATGTTGAATAGAAAAACTATTTCGTCAATGCTGAACTGCATGACGAAACGAAGCAGAAGCTACAAACCCATCAAACCTTGAGCTCATGCTCAAACAAACAAGAGAATGGCAATAAGCGTTTCGGCTTGAATGCAGAGAACGCCAATAAAAGGACCAGACATCACACCATTTTGTCACTGCGGTTCTATGAGAATAAATATCCGAGTTAGTGAGTGTATTTAAGTACTCGGTGAACGATTGCCACCAAATAGGACGAATCTACAAGGTGACCCTATCTAGTAATTTGGTTACAATGACCTTCGCCTTTTATCCTAAAAGCTATCAACCTGTTACCACCTTAGTTTTGAGAAAGATTGGATCAAAATCTAGTTATTGGCCCAATTGGTTGAAGCAGCGAGATCTAGCATAATTTGAATGGGCAACATTGACCATGTAGAGGAGGTGCCTCGATTTGAAAAGGTACACATTTGGCGAATGGGGGCATTGAATTCTGGATGCACACGCGCAAGGCGCAACAACCTCAATCTATATTTTTCTGCTTAAACTAGGAGCCCCAGTTCGAGGTTCGTCAACTCCAACTAAAAGTTCAATTGCCATTAGAAAAATGATCAGAGTACCATGGATATGGGAAATAGTATAAACGACAATTCACGATCATTACATCAGAGGATCTAGCAAGCATCAAATAGAACCACCCATAATAATAGCAGGTCCTGCGTATACATAAAGGTCAAAAGTCCAATGTTTTCTGGCGCAATCCTAACCACTATAGGCATGCATCGAAATCGCGTCTTGCTGGAGGCGACATCGTTATAAGGACCATTGGATTCACGAAATCATGAACACCAAAGTTGATAATTATTTTGAAAAACATGTCGTCGTTTAGGTCCCATTACCAGGTGTAAGAATTCAAATTACTACATGGGTTCGGTCGAGAGTAATAACCAAAGGATGAGCAAGTGAGCAAATAACAGTCACACATTCTCACGTTGATAAAAAGCTGTTTTGAACATACTCTGAGGAAGACACACTAAGAGGAGATTAAGCATTGGGTAAAACAGCGTAAAAAAAGACAGTACTCAAATGTGGACTTAGAAGTATCGCCATCGAGTGAGGGTGGACGTCCGGTGGAAATCACCTAGAAGTGGAAACCTCTTTGAACCCAAATGAGATTCTGGAGAAAATTCGATTTCCCCTCATATAAAAATCCCATATGATGAGAGAAGATAGACAGAAAAGAAGAGTGGTAATGCAATAAGCGTGGATCCGCATCCTGTGAGTTGACAGAACCAAAATCATAGGGAGCTTTCTCACTCCTTCAAGCATCCTAAACACAAATGTTTCCGCATAAAACTTTTGCGAGCGCATTTTACTTCTTCAAACTACATGCATATGAGAGGCAAAATATGCCAGTTGGAAGCATAAAAACCGGTTGTAAGCACGCAGGACGCGGCTGCAGAGGGCACATTTGTGGGCGAATTGGGACCACATGGTGTAGAGTGACATGACGACCAAAGCGTGCCCAAAAACGTGGGGAGAAGAGAGACATATAGAAATACGAAACGACCAAAGTGTGCCACCTCTTGGAACACCGTAGAATAAGTAAAAAGGGTACCGCGATACTACTGCTGCTATGGCAGTAGTGTTGACCCTATGCACACCTGCAAACCATCAATGGTAGCGCACATAATGAAAGGGAACTACCGAGGCAGCAGCAAACGAAAAGAGATAGGTACTTTTAAGATGCTAACTTGACAATAGACTTCTCATTATTTCTTTCCATTCGTGAATGTGGATGCAAATCACAAACAATTAGGGTAAAAGAGAACTATCAAAAGGGGCTTTGTTATGCTTTAGCAGTTCATACAAAATGCTTAAGAACAAATTTCAAAATGAAGTGCAACTCAATGAAAGACTATTCTATAAGAGGTAGAGACTTCGAGTAAACAAAATCTAACGGGACTTAAAGGGATTAATAATGGCATAAATACCGTGTCATCAGAGGCACAGGAAGCCACAGTTTGCCATCAGAGAGAGGCGCCAAAGGGGCAGGCGATGGATGGAACCATGAGAGGAAAGACATAAAATCTGCCCAAGCACTAAATTTTTTGCAAAATAACCCCAAATTACCCTTAAAAGTCGCTTAAACATGGGGCTGACCCCAAGATGGCACGCGCTGATAAGCATGGTCTAAATTCTCTTGTTGGGGTGAAACAAATTAACCCCTTGATGTCGTAAAAATGCCGTCCCAGCAACCGCACCAAAGCCAAACGATAAGGTGAGCAGCTGCTGTGGCCTGCCACTTGCCAAGACCCTATCGCCTATTCTCTTTCAAATGAGTACGAACGGAGCCTGAAGATAGCGTTCCTTTTCAGCAGGGAGAGCGTAATGAGTGGAGAAGTAGAATGAAGCACAATGAATTACATCCACAAATAGGGTGTGCAAAAAAAACAATGGCCGAGGAGTGGATTGCAATTTGCATACACAAATGATGACTCATCAGAGTCGGCCACAAAGCAATGCCATATTCACATGCCACAAGAGCTAGAATCACCAACTACAATGAAAAGAGTAAGATTATGAATTATCAGGCGCTGGAAATATTCACCTGAAGGAAGCAGACCCAGCCATAGGGTGTGTTAATTTTTGCCAATTGAGGATCATCTACCAAAAGCATATGCCGGATTCTGGAGACCTCGAGAGCGGGGACCCCGGTAGGCGGGGCCCTAGACTTCTGCTGCTTATTTTGCATGCGCCTGGTATACTCGGCCTGAGCTGCAGACACTGCAGCAGCAAGAGCGGATGAATAGGTGGCCGGATCGATAGACTCGCCACCCTGATTTGTCGCCTGAGCCGCTATCAAGGAGGCGGCGGCCGCTACGGCTGCCATGGCCACTGATTGCTGATGCTGTTGACCCATAGTGGATTTTGGGGGCTGAGAGACTGAAGAGCTAGGAATGCCGTTGGTAGAAGCAGAGGGAAGCTGATCGAGGGGACAGTGCCAAGGAATATGATCCCCAGGCAGTAGCTGGGCCTGTGATCGAAAGACGTAGCGCGCCAGACTCTGCAGCAGGTGCGCGGGCCAGGTTGGCGGACTCTTCTCCCCATGCTCCCGACGAAGGCGAAAGGTTAACTCAAAACCGAAGCCACTTGGACCGTCTGCTGAGGTGGAGCAACTAGCAAAAAATGCAACACATGCGGAATCCCAATACCTCCTGATAAAAATATTTTCTTAAGCAATAGTCTACTATCGGTTGGTGGCTAATCATTCTCATATTATCCGAAACGAAATGGATTCTTCAAAACTTCCATATTATTTAATGCGATGAAGTAGTCTTAAGCACGATACCATGGATGCATAAGCTAATAATTGTTTCTGAAGTTGACGTAGAAAAATACTCGTATCAGAGAGTGGATAAGATACGTCATCTCAATGTACGGTACACTATATTACCGTCATTAAGCGAACCTATGAAGTAGAGCAATTCTGAAATAAACCCACAAAGAAATAACAACGCGGAATAAAAATCAGAGTGATATGATTTTCGCAAAGCATCTTAGAGTTGTGGTTTGAAACAAAGCCCCTTTGAGTGCAAATAAATTGTTTGAGGAGGTTCTTTTTGGATAGGTGTTCCAATCAGAAAAAGAATTAACCGAAGTTTTACCGAGAGAGAAACTAGGAAAATAGTATTATTTCGCTAAAGAGACGCTAAACATGGGTGTCCTTTGTCAGTCTCAGGCCGTTCAAATGTGAAGGCGATGAGAAACAAGTCGTGTTCAAACGCCTGCCAATAAAAGCTTGAAGGATATGACATAATTCTCGGTTAGTTTCTAAAATGGGATGTTTTCGATGGACATCTGAATATTTTCCACACTGACGAAAGACCAAGTAAGCAGAGTGAAGACTTTTCACCGGCGTCTGACAATTCTAGTTGCAACGTGAAGCGCAATCAATAGTCTGTCACAGCTAATATCTAGAACGGCGCGGATGCAAAAAAGTAACGAAAGGTGCCTGAAAGGCAGGGCGATGGGAACATCAATTGTCACGCATGCCCATACACCCACGACCCTGTACGAGCATTAGTAAAGATGTAAGAGGAAGTGTGCTGCGATGGGCGGGACGGAAACCTGTCCGACTGACCAACCTGCCAGCCGACCGCTTGGGCAGATAGACCAACATCTCCGTATCCATTGCTGTTGGGAGGAATCTGAGTCACACACACAAGCGCATGCATACACAACCATAGACACACGGTACAATTTCGCATTCCTTCATAATCGAAGGGAAAATCTTCTGGGCGGTTCACCTCAGGCATGCAGAATAGAAACATTCCTACTGGAGCGACAAACCAATTTATTGGTACAATTATTAAGTCATACTTGCTAAAAATGATCTGTTGTATGGCATACTGCTAAAAATTGAAAACAATGACCATTGAGACTCCGTCAGTAAATTGGGGAAAAGATGTAAAATAAAAGCCAAAAAGGAAGGATTAGAGTGGACATACGAAGAACTTTTTAGAAGGTAGAGCGAGTGGATTAAACCTATGAAGATGGGCGATGGTTAAGGCAAATAATAAAATGGGTCGAAGTGCAAATCCTCGTGGTGGAGGATAGAAAGTATTGGAAATGATCACTGTGCGAGATGGCTTTAACTGCTGAGTGTGTAGTTTGCCGACCGTATAAGAAAACGGAAATCCAGTGTGCATAGGATAGCCATGTCTATCAAATGGAACTACAACAAAGAGTAAGTAGTAGGAGAAACGGAGTAGGTATTTGAAGACAGCCGTTTTACAAAAACAAATAAGGTGATTGGAACAGTGGCAAGAGGAAACATGGGCAGTAGTTCAACAGGTGGAGTGCAAGTTATATATTGCCATATTTGCATTGAATGAATCGCATGAGAATCCGGAAACCAAGCAGCTGAGATAAAGTGCACACGCGGTCATCTTTATTGTGCACAATGCGACTAATCAATGTATTCAACCATTAGCCGCAGTTTCAACTACGTCGTGTAAAAACAGACGGCTGTAGGCATGCCTTGTCAGATCTTGGCAGCAGGGCGTGAGCTACACTTGAGAATCCTTGAAGTTCTAGAAACCACGATGGAATTTTGAAACACTGTTTGAGATATAAGGAAAAGCCGAGAGTGATCGCATTACCAAAAACCCGTCGATCCAAATCCAAGTGAGAGATTAGAGAATATGAAATAAACAGATTTTATATTTCTATTTGCCACATTAACAGCGATTAATGTGAGTGGAAGCTTTATACCAGCAAACAACTTACAATCCAAGAGGACGTGACAATTCGGAAGAAGCACAAAGAAAAGAATGCACCGAAAAGCTAGATAGTTAGGGCGGAATAGACTCAAAACAGACAAAACACTTCCAGGCTTTTAGCCATCAAATATTTGCGAGTGGAAGGAGTAATGAAAATGCTTATTAAAGCTATCTTTAGGCGACGCAAAAACCATCCTAGCAAAGAACAAACCATATACAAAACGATGTCAAAACAGGCACAAAGGAATCGTAAAACACGAAGACGTACTTATGCAATCTTGCATCTCCGTAAAGGTCAGAGAGCCCATTGGTTACATAGTGCCAGTGAGGCGGACTACGAGCTTCAACTGAGCCAGGATTGGAAAACATGTAGATATAGTCTAGCGGGTCAGGACCGCCCATCCAAAACTTCCTCAGAGCTGTAACCTGGAGAGGGCTCGGTTGATCGGGATAGAGGCGATAGCAGGCTCGATAGATGGCTTGCAACCCGAGTCCCATGTCAGCAGCCGTTGGTGTGTGTGAACTACCGACAGCACCTTCCACGGGACGAGGAGGTGGCCGACCACTTTTAACCGACATTATCCCCACGGTAGAACTCAATTCTTAGCGCAAGGTAGAGCACACGCACGCCAAAAAGGAAGTGAACCAAGCCTGCGAGCCATGTCGGTCTAAACAAACCAATTGAAACTGCACATAACTGTGATTGGTCAGAGGTGGCAGACCGAAACTGATGATGGAAAACATGTGGCCAATGAAGGGATAGCACCGGTAACCAGCTCAGCATGCTTCAGCCAGTCAAAAAATCCGAGAATGAAAGGGTTTGTGAAGATGATTGCGGCATTCATAAAGTGAATTGTCGACTAATAAAACATAAGTAGGAAACTCTTGGAAAGCGCAAAAGCGTAGAACTGCCTTCTGCTTTGGTTACAAAGACGCCACCATTCAGTCAAATTGTTCATAGAGCTGAAGTTCTAAAGCAGTAGAGTTGGCTGCATCAAATGCAGAAGCAATACTGCCAAAAATTGCATTAATAAAACTATCAGAAATATGAAACTTGGAGTTGCACTTCCCGATAACAAACCCAGAGTTCTGAGGTTAACTCACACGTGATTAAAGACACTATTAGAGATAAAGAACTAAGACTACTTAAATGAAACAGTTGACATTGAGAGACCCACCACTGCCTTGCAAAAGGTTAAGGAGAAGAGTTTCCAATGCTCATAAAAGCACTAAAGACCGTAGAAGCCTCAAGGGAGACACTAGAGAAGTGCGTTTAAGATTGACTCAAAGCGTTCTTCACGAAAATTATTTATGAAGTATTGCAAAAAAAGTCGCATCAACGTCTCTCAGACGGTTGACAGAAAGCGGTTCACTTCAAGAGGCTAAAGGATCCAACTCCATTGGCCCTGGAAACAAGAGTTCAAGTTAAAGAATGCCTAAATAAGTCCGAATTTACTTGAGGTGTGATAGTAAAGCGAATCAACAGTCAGTTACTAGTTCTAGAGTTGACTGAGTACTCTGCAAGAGGTCTAGTGTCGCCCTCTGGAATACACTAAACACAAACCTTATCCGCAGCCTTAAGCCACTTTGCTAATCATGTTGCAAAGGTACACTAAAGATTGGATGAACACGAGTCGTCGTCCCACCAGTGCCACAAAAAAGACCAAGCTTCTGGTAGAAAGGCTCAAATAAATGCACAACATTTGTAATCTTGCAATCACAGTCTGGTCAACACCAAGCGTACGGCTGCACAATTCCAAAAAATCGCACATCCTGAAAATAAACGGTGAACAACTGCAAATAGTCACATCTGAAGCTCAAAGAACGATTGCTTAGTAGTTACTAGACACGATGACAAAGCAAGGAAGACTAACCACGATTCCTACATTGCTTAGAGGTTTTTGGCGTACATTGCACAATTAGCGTCAGGATGCTAGGTACCGAAAATGCATCCGTTTAAACAAAAGAAAAAGTGCAGAATCACAACTGGTAGTTGAACTTCCTGACCTTAAATGTAAAGCCACAACCTGGAACATGTGGTTAGAGTGCGGCAGAATGCCAGATACTAAACGACCACCTTATCACTATGAATAATCAGAGCTAAGTCACACTCGAGTGAGTTGTAGAGGCAGTGCAATTGGCGCTGAGAATTCCTCTCGAAGAATGGCATCCAATTAAATTGGAGTGATGAGTAGTCCATCCTCTCCTCGTACACATGAATAGTTGGTTAATTTTGGACGACCAACTACTCCCATAAAACCCAAAAAAACAGTAATTATTCAAGGATGTAAAACAGCATCAAGTGTGTACCTCAAGCCACGAGAACTCCGACTCAAGACAACTATTTTCCAAAACAAAAAATGACATATGGATACATTCACTTCGACAAATGAAACCATGCAGAGAGATAAAGCGGCCTAAACGAGTTTTCTCGAATAGGTATATTTGCTTCTTCTTCAAAGTTCAACACCAATGAAATAAGATCACGCGTACAACGGCAGGCACGCCAAATGAGGAGAGAAAGCAGGTCTCAATCAACTTCGTCGACATGCATAGCGCTTGAGGAGGAGAACTGCCCGGAACCAGTTGCACCAGCACCGTCCAAAAGGTCGACGTCGTCTCCAAGCATTCGCACAAGGTTTGATAGAATCCCGTTAAAGGGATCGCTCTGACGTTGGGCCCCAAAATAAACTTGACTGATCTTCTCAATGTATTCGGCGTAACTGGGGTCGCGCATTAGTTGCGGACGATATTGAGCGCATAGAAATGCGAAGATATCATAAGTGTGTTTTCGCTCAATAGCTAGCATTAGCAACCACACGAAATTAAGCAAAGGAAAGTGGATAAAGGGTGGTCCGGCTTCCAATCTGGGATGGTGGCGGGTGTATGTGTGGAAAGTTAAGGCAGCCACTGAAGTCTTCTTCACGCAAAGAAATTGAAGTACAGCCTGAGCTACAAAAAGGTCTATTTCAGAGACAAGACCGTAGCGTTGGTGCATCTCAATAAGAAAACATCCCACCTTATAACCATCCCCAGCTAGCATGATACGACTTCGAGCCTGAGCCAAGGCACCTTCTACAAAGAGCTGTCGACCAAGGAACTCATTAAAAGCACAAAGAACGCCTTCGTTTTTCGAGAGGAGTGAGAGGCACTTGGAAATAAACTTGGCTCGATCCACACAAGTTGAAGGCATGTCAGACACAAATTTGCACAAATCACGCAAATTGACATCCGTAATCTCTCGATTGCTCTTAATGAGAACATCAACGTAGAGGCAAGCCAAATCACTTCCACTTTCCCATTGATGATTTTCAAGGAAGAAATTGGCGCCTTTTAATAGGTATTCAAGAGATTCAGCATAGTTTTTTCGCAACGAACATCGGTAATACACAGTTTTATAAAGCTGATGCGCCTCATAAAATCGTTTTTCCTCTTGAGCAGTTTGTATTCGCTGATAGAGTTTCGAATTCATCAGAGTAGCTTCCCAACTGAAATGGAAAAAGAACCTTCATGATCGCTGGAAAGCAAGCCATGCTAAGACCTGCCCTTAAAGACAGCTAATAATCCGAGAGCAGTACTGCGGTATGTAAGAGAGCAACAAATCTTACAGATAAGACGACAAAATTCCAAATGTGGACAAAAATAACAGAGGCTTAAAAATCTATAAACGCTGATAAAGTCCACCACACAATTGATTGGAGTAGAGAACAACCGAAACGTGGATGAATAGTAATGCGATGGTATGCACACGAAACCAATGAATAAATAAATAAGCGGCCGGAAAAAGTACCCGACAAAAGGCCTCGTAGCATTATGATTCGGAGTTGTATGACAATGGAAAGACACATTAGTTGAACCTAAGACATGTCCCACAGACAAACTCGTGAGCGAGCACCAGCATTGGTAGGGTCTGATCAGGAAGAGAGCATAGTTCCTATAATTTCTTAGACACTCCCCATTCAGAAAGGGAATTGCTGAGCCTGTAAAAATTACGCAAGAACGCCTTAGAAAGTCCCTAGACATCCGTCACCAAGGGCGAAGTTAGGCATTCAGAAAGTAATACGCGAAAGGGAACAAAACGAAGTACTGTGGATCCTAAAACAAAATAGACCTCACGACGCCAGAACGTACCAATCACCAACAGGTGGATAACTAAGGAGGCGGAACAATACAGTTGATTGATTATTTCCTATTGCGGTCCAAAATAAATAATAAATAATAAAATAAATATGGATACGTCTGAAAATCATATAATGCTCAACTCCTCCTTCTCTGTTATTGACTATCCAGATGTAGTGTATACAACCTAAAATGGGCACTTCAGGATCTTAAAAACTTGCTAGATAATAGAGATGTACTTGGAAGCTTATAGTTATAATTTCCGAAAGGTCTGAGATGAGTTAAAAAGGGCTTATGTTTACCATGTCTATCATTTACCTTTGGTACCCATAATGGTGTCTTCACTTTTGCAGCAGCCATAATTTATGGAACGTGTTTGATGTTTGCTGTGAGCACATCCTAATTGTTTAGCAATTTCCTTTCTGTATAAATTCTGGCACTGTGTTTATCTAAACCTGTTGGTCTCGACACTTATCGCCTGGTCAGCTCGTTGGGTCATCGCTGGTGTTTTCTATTTTTTTGTGAAGTCGCTCTTGCCGTATTCATATTCAAACAGTATTAAATGATACGAAGCATAGGACGCTCTTAACAAGGAATGTTTTTTAGCTATTAGGTTGGCTCTACTTATAAGCTCTCACTTTAATAAACTCTGTTAGTATGCCTTTATTCATGCTAGCTCGGTAAACTCTGGGGCTTTTGTGCTGCTTGTTTTGTTTATAACTAACTCAATCTACTTTTGCAAAGCGCTCACTACCTTGTTGTTCAACTTGCCATTAATCACGCGTTATTATGATGCAAAACATTAGGTCACTGTTGCGAGTGTTTTTTCTTGCGTATTTTCTATCTTCGCTACTGTAGGATCATGCCAAGATATGGGCAACTAGTGGTTGGCCCTGCGGGTTGTGGCAAATCTACATACTGTGCTACTATTCAGAGGCATTGTGAAACTATTCGGCGATCCTGTCGTGTTGTCAATCTCGACCCTGCGGCTGAATATTTCGAATACACTCCTTCGGCCGACATTCGTGATCTCATCCAAGTAAAATTTGGGCTTCCTGTTTTCCATTGTATGGGAATACCAGCTCATTGCATATTTCATTTATAGGTTGATGATACAATGCAAGATGACGAGCTCAACCTTGGACCTAACGGTGGTCTCATTTTCTGCATGGAATACCTTTGTCAGAACCTTAATTGGCTTGATGAAGCTCTCGGCGAGGATGAGTTGGATTATATCCTTTTTGACTGTCCAGGCCAGATAGAGCTGTATACTCATCTGTCGGTTTTTCCTCGACTGGTAGAGTATCTCCATCAAAAGTGGGATTTTCACGTCGTCAGTGTCTTCATACTTGACGCTCGCTTTCTCGTGGATGGATCCCACTTTCTCTCGGGTATTCTTTCAGCTCTCTCTGCAATGGTGTGTCTTGGAACGCCCCACGTCAACGTCATGACAAAGCTAGATATGTTATCTGAAAATAAGCAAAAATTAATTAGCTCTCGCTACCTGCAGCCAGAGCTAGACGACCTCTGTGAGACGTCGAGTGACGAAGAAACCGATGCAAAAGCTGCACTTCCTCGCAGATTTTCTCGTCTTACGCGGTCTTTGGCTGGTTTAGTGGAACGGTACAGCCTCGTCCAATTCCAACCCCTTAATAGGGATAAGGAGGAGACTATAGAGGATCTTCTTCTACAAATAGACCAGTGTCTTCAATATGGTGAAGACAATGAACCCATGAATAGGTTTTTTGATCAGGCAGAGCGGGACCTAGCCGGCGATGAAAATGGCGATGTAGATTGCGTCTAGTATGTACTTCAAAGAGTAGTAAATTTTATGTCAAAAGTGTCTTTTTTAAGCTTTTTTTAAGGCGCATGAATGTTGCAAGTCATTTTCTAGATCTTGTTTTGTTCGAAGGTGTTTCCTGCGGGTGTGCAGCTAGGTCCCAGGTATGCCATTGTCTTGGTCACTGTTGCATCGGTGACTGTTATTCTCTACATCATGGAGTCCCTATTGAAGCAAGTGTCACAATCTCTAGACAGACACGAACGGTTGAAGTCTTTAAGTCTCTTGCTAGAAACGTTTGCTCATGCCTTTACAGGCTCGGTTTTTTGGATTGCCTTCTTGGTTGAACTACTTGAGCCAAGGTCACTTCGCTTCGTAGCGGAGTCAGCATTTTTTTCTGCCTTGGTTGCAGTTAGTATGGACATTGACCATTTTATCGCCGCCGGGAGTATCTCCATAAATGTAAGTGTCAACTGTGTTTAATGCTCGGGTTATGCCCCTTCATTGGATGGCTGATGATCATGAATAAAAGGCATTGTTATATTGATTGCAGGCTTTTAATGCGACTCTGGTTTGAGAGGCCTAGTCAATCTGCTTGAAAATGTATGTACGTCTTATTCTTAGGGACAGTGGGTGTAGGAGAGTATTTACTTCTAGGCGAATCTTCTTTTGTTGAAGGCTATTTTCTGAGGAATAGAAGACTTCATAATCGATCAGTTGATCTTCTCGTAACCCTTTTGATTTGTCAAGGCCGCTTTATCCCTCCCCGGACGGCCATTTCTCCACTGGTCGGGCTGCCTTGTGGTTTTGGTGGTGGCGCTATTTGTGGGCAGTTTTATGGCTAAGCACCACTTGTTTACTGTGCCTTGTCTAGCGAGGCAAATCGTAGATGCTGGCTGGGTCACTCTTGTGGCTTGGACCTCGCATCAGCTTCGTGACTCTCTTCGACGCGGTCTTTGGTTGTGGCCTCCTCCTCGTTCCCTCCTCTCCCCGCTCGGTTACCTTCACACCCCACCCCTTCCTTTGCCTCTTGCTTATCCGCTGGCCCTAGCAAGCCTGCTTGCTCTGCTTTGTTTTGCTCCGCTCAAACCGTTTGATTGGTCTATTTTTTCAACACATATTTCACTTCATGAAACATATAAAGTATCTCTCGTCTAGTGAAAACTATACTTGCGATTTCCGTTTCCCATATTGACTTTCATTTGTTTTTAGCTTATACATGTGTATAATCTCCTTTCACGTATTTGTGATTTTGGTGTTTATACTGCAAGTGGACGTAGGGGATCGTTGTACATCGAAAGAAGTCTTACTATTTTGTATGGGCATTTATATTGATAGCAGGGCTTGTTGGGGGATTTCAAACTGGCGCTGATTCAATAGGTAAAGTTGAATATCTCCGTTTTACTGTTAGAACATATCAAACTAAGTTGTCCTGAGGGTATCAGTCGAAGTGCTTCCGATGTTAACTGTTGAGCTGTGCTGAAGAATACTGATCTCATAAACGGTATATGCTGGTTCGATGTATCGATAGTTATTGGAAATCAAGAATATGGCGATTTACCCTTTCGCGGGAATAATAAGCTCATCGCAATGCGACTCACTTACTTCTGAAACTATAACGTTGTAGTGTTGATTTACAGCATGAATCCGATGAATGTTGTACTACAATGGAATTTATTGGAAGTCCTAGTTGAATGAATTCAAGCTTGCCCAGTCTCAGTACGTTGGCACTTCTTCGTTTCTTCACTTTCTGCTTAATTGTACACTGTTGAAAAGCGCTTTTAGCACCTACAGCCCCCGTCCAGCGCTTCTACCAAGTTTGGGTTGATATGATCTGACTGTACCGATGAGTTTTCGTTGTGCACTACGATGCTTCAAATGGATATAACTGTATTCTTTTACTTCAGGTATTTGAAAGCGCAATTGTCGTAAGATGAACTACTTCGTAAGTACTCGCCCCTTTGGCGTTGCAGCGGTCCGATCTTCCGTGCGTTACAAAGGAAGCAGTTCTCAGGTTGGTACTTCATAAGCATTTTTTTTGACACCTCGAAAAGTGCTGTTTACTCGTATTCTGTTCTGCAGTTTTAAACGTTGCATGATGGTCTGACTGACTAACTTCAAAAAGCAGCTCTAGTCCGAGCCAAAAGAAAGAAGGAAACTTCTAATAAAATGCCTAGTTATGTGCAGCATACGTCAGGTAAATTCATTCTATTCTTGTCTTCTGCTTAGAATCTTTGTTTGCAAAAAATAGTGGAACATTTTGAGTTTAACAATTTTGAGAGGAGGGATCTTGTTTCCTTTATTAGGAGTCGCAACCTGGGGGTCTACGAGGTAAGGTTTATTATAGTAGTATCTTTTTATTGTGGTTTCTTCAGCCATTTCCATACCAAGGTGGTCTTGGAATTGAATTTAAACAGTGTCTCCTTATTCTCAAATAGACCGTTGGAACGCATTTTTTCCTGGAGTTGTTGGGCATTGATTACGCTACATGTACATTACTTGAGTGCGACTTTTGCACGCCTTGTCATTGAATATCTTTATTGGATTTGTCGATGGGAGTTGATGTTTGGGATTTTGGAGCTTTCACGGTCGATGAGCTATTTTGGACGCTCAAGTCCATGGTAAAATGTACCCTGCCTCAAGTGTGAATTTTCATAACCATGAGATTTCATAAAATATTCGATGCTGCTTGCAATCTCATTGACCATTCACAGGTCTTCATTACCGAAATACAAGCTAACATATTGGGAGGCGAAGTTGGTTCTAGGGCGGTTAACTTAGCTTAACTTGGTAGTCAAACGGCTTTTGCTCCAGTTAACATAAATAAAACCGCTGACTTCATTTTCTTATGGGGTCTTTTTAGCAAAAATCATTATTATAGCACATGGCAGCT